>CM065385.1:46860000-46962500 GCA_033060915.1 Euryodendron excelsum | reverse complement strand
TCATCGGAAAAGAAACAGAGACCTTTTGCCCCACATTGATCGATCCAAAGTCTCCTTTGAAGAAAGACGATGATGAAGATAGCGATAATCCTCTAAAGGCCCCGACTAAATTGAAATTCATAGTCGTAGCCGCCATTATTCTGCGAACCAAAAGCACAAAATGTGTAAGCGTATATGTATATACGTGTATGTGTGTTTCTATATTTTGAACATTCATACAGGTGAGCAAATGTCTTAGCGTTTCTTGTGCTTACTCTTGCGAAATGCAACGTCGGTCGGCGAGCGAGGGAGAGTGAATAAACCTTATCTTTTGGAGTTCACAAGATCATGTACGTTTGGCACACCGTAGTATAATATACTCTGCCGATGTAGACCTTCTTGATCGTGCCACGTCATAGAGCAATCCCATTTGAGAACGTGGCCCTCCTTGTAACCCAGAAACAAAAAAAATAAAAATATAAACTACTTTTTGGATAAGTAGAAATTTTGAATAGCATTAAACACATCTGCGCGGTAAACGAGCCAAGCGCCTTAAGTCTAATTTGATAATCTTAATGAATTTAAAATTTGTGTTCAAGTTTTATTTGTTTAAATTTTAAATTAATTTTAAATAAATTTTAATTGAGTCGAGGTTAAATGGTTTTATTTTTTTAAATTCGTCTAAGTTTATCAGGCTCAACCCAGGAAATTTTCAAAACGTATTAGGTCCGTTTGGTAATATTAATAGTTTTTATTTTTTATTGTGTATTTTTTATGGTTTGATAATGAATATTTATAGGTTACCGTGATACTAACAGTGCCAAACCACTATTCTAGAAACAGATAACACATCTATTTTAGTATTTTTATTTTTTTTTAAATTTTATAAACAATTGAAAACAAAAAATAGAAAACAAATACTTTTTTTTGTTTTTTTCTCAAACAAAAACAAAAAGTGATTACCAAACAACCCCAAAATGTGTTCAAATTTATCTTGTTTATATAACGAGTTAATCTTTTAACTAGTTGAGCTTGAGTAGCTTAATTCGATTTACACTAATAGGAATCACATCTTCAAAGTAGCATTGTATTGTATTTAAATCACATATACATAATAATTATCAATATCAAATTATTCTTAATAAAATTTAAGCGTATATATGTTATGTATATAACATTTTTATAACTATACTAACTATTAAATTCGTGCAAGTTGAAATTTGCAAGTTAAAATCTACGATGATCGGGTTGAATATAAGTTTGGGCATCGTTGACCCACAACAAAACATGAAGTCTAACCACTCATAGGATAGGAACATGGCAGCCATGGGAGTGGTCCGAATGGATGCTGCTATGCCATATTATACAATCCGCTAATAATTATGCAGTTACAAAACCAAACCCGTGTTAAAAGTAATAATGCTATACAAATAGAATTTTTATATAAAAATATTCATATAGAATAATGTTGTTATTTGTGATATGTTCATTTCAAACAAAAATATTCACATTTTCTCTGTATAATTTGAAAAATGCCAATTCATTGGGGTCGAGTTTTGTAAGAATTTGGAGCTTGTATAAGTCAAAAGAAAATTCCTAGTTGCATTTTATTTTGGATACATCGAAAAATTATTCTGGCTGCACTTTAAGCCTTAACCACGTTATTACGTAGTCAAATTGCCATTTGAATGATGAATATTAGGATAATGCTATACAACTAAAAATTTATATTAAACTACATAGTTAAATGAAAGTGTTTTACTTTAATATAAAAATACTCATCATGATGGCTATTTATTAAAAAAAATATTATTGTCATATTATTTTGATAGAATTTTCTCTGTAATTTTTTAAAACAATAACATTTTTTATTTTATAAGAAAATTTTATTTTTACATAATTTTCATACAAAAAATTTTACCAAAATAATATGGGATTGGTACTTTTAAAATCATAAGTAAACAAAAGTAGGTGTAACGGTTTCGAACGAGTCATACCATTATATAAGAAAATTATGTACAAAAATAATTTTGTTTGTACCACAACGTTCGCACCTCGCACAGGTCCATTTGGGGAAGAATCGCAGTCGTCGCACAGAAACGATCTACCCGGCAAAACCGCATTGAACTAACGGCTCCAAATATATAATAATGTTTTCAATTAAAAAAAGTAATATCATGCATAATTGCGTTTCTAATCCCATTTTTTCACTTCCAAAGACAAGGAGGAGATTCATATTAACAGATACAATATGACCCACTTGTTTTTACAGTAAAATAATACGTGGGACTTCAAAAAATGTGTCACACCGTGCTTACTGGATAAAAGAAAATCAATTTTTGCTTTAGAAGTTTTACGTAATACCTCAGCCAAACCAAACCAGACCAGACAAAGACTAAGGAGTATTTTCATTTTCTCTATAGCCAGAAACAGAGAGAAAGATCAAAGATGAAGAATCGAAAGGTGGTTCTGGGGAAGCCATTATTCATCACCTTCGTCATCGCCGTCGTGGTAACCGGTGCACTAATGATCACCACCTTAAGCCGAACAGCCGCCACCACTACTACCTCCATCCTATGCACATTCGCCGGCTCTCGCAGCGCCAGCCCCCACACCGCCGCCGGCGAGACCACGCCGATCCAGCTTCTCTCCATCCTCCACTACGCCACATCTCACGTGGTCCCACAACAATCCCGGGCTGAGATCACAGTCACCTTCGACGTCCTCAAGACTCTCTCTCCCTGCAACTTCCTCGTCTTCGGGCTCGGCCACGACTCCCTCATGTGGTCCTCCCTCAATCCACGCGGCACCACTCTATTCCTCGAAGAGGACATCAAGTGGGTCCAACGAATCCTCAAGGACTCCCCCAGCTTGCACGTCCACCCCGTCCATTACGACACCCACCTCTCCGACGCCGACAGCCTCCTCTCCTCCTACCGTTTCGAGCCCAGCTGCTTGCCACCGGACGTCTACCTGCGCAGTAACGCCCGGTGCAAGTTAGCTCTGAGCAGTTTGCCGGATCAGGTGTACGATACGGAGTGGGATGTGATAATGATTGACGGGCCTAGGGGTTACTTCGCGGAGGCGCCGGGGCGGATGGGGGCCATCTTCTCGGCAGCGGTAATGGCAAGGGCTAGAGTGCGCCCGGGGGTGACGCACGTTATCCTTCATGACGTGAATAGGAAGGTCGAGAAGACATTTGCCAAGGAGTTATTGTGCGAGAAGTATCTGGTGAAGGCTGTGGGGAGGCTGTGGCATTTTGAGATACCGCCTGCCGCTAAGGTGAGCACTGGGGGAAGCAGTTTTTGCTAAAATGAGCCGAATATGCAATTGGGTATTTGACTAGGTTTAGGAAATTGATTAATGCCTCCTTAGTTACTTTGATAGATGTTTGATTCAACTGTAGTTCTTTTAATTTTATACAATAATGAGTGAAGAGATTGTTTTGTGAGATTTTAATACATGAATGAGTCTGGTTTTACTAGGCTGTAATCAGTTGATGCACGTGCCGTATGCTAAAGAACAAAATTATCATAAGCATTTTGAGCTGTTACACATTCTTGGACCATACTCTATATGCCATAATGCTTTCTAAGGGGATCTTGACCAATGCAAAAATAATTTCATGATCTGTGAAGATCATTCGCTAGAAGGAAAAAATTGCAAGACTTACCAAACAAGTTAAGATTAAAGATAAACCAAGGAAATCTCCCATTAAGGTTATCCTCTAACAGCCAATTTGAAACTTGAGAGAGGAGAGAAGAGGAGAAGAAAAATACTATTTACTTTCTCTTTTCAGTTTGATCTTACAAAGAAAATATAAAGAGAAATAAAAAAATTAATTTAAAACAATTTCTTCTTTTTTTTTTTCATTTTCTCTTTTGGTGGAATCAAAGAAAAAAGAAAAAAGAAATAGTAATTTTTCTTTTCTTTTTCAAGATCCAAACAATCCGTAAATATTTCAGTAACTCCACTGATAAGCATGTCTTATCACATTGCTCAAAGTACAATACCTTTACTGAAAAGTGAAACGTTCTTTCAACATCACCACTGGTTTCATTCTAATGATAACCGCAATTTATCCTAATTTCGTCCTAGTTTCATTGTAGCTTCAAAATAGAGTTAGCAAAAATAAATAAATAGAGATAGAGCAATTACAACAATACACGGGGCAAAATCATTTTTCACTCTGACCACAAGAACAAACTACCATTTCCTCGGTAATGTCGATTACAACCAGCGGCGACTTAAAAAATTAGCGGTGTCATTTAAAAATATAAATTTCACAAATTGAAAGTTTAACAATATCAATCATCCATTTGCAATAAACTGATAAATTAATTAAAACCTTTCAAATCATAAACAAAGAATGATTTTTGTATATATAAACTTTTACAATTAACCTCAACAAGATTTTATATTTTGAAATTGTTGCACAATAACCTCATTATTAATACTATACCATTTTTAATATATATAACCAACCAATCATTCAGCCATTAATCTCCCATTTCGATTACGCGCCCAATCAATTCTTTATGAATTTAATTATTGAAAAAGCTCTTTTTGGAATGAGTAGCATGAAAAATGAGTCCCATGTCTAACAATGCAATTAATCCAAGTTATATATATATTTGGTTTCAACAAACAGTCGCATAAAATATAAGCACTTGGTTCAATACACAAGGATCAAGGGGTTCAAGTACTTTTGAAAATAAAACTTATTCACTTAGTAGATTTTTTTTTTTTTTTAAATTTCGGGGGGTTCAAGTGACTCCACTAAGCACAGGGTAGAGTCG
This sequence comes from Euryodendron excelsum, assembly GCA_033060915.1. Lineage (NCBI taxonomy): Eukaryota > Viridiplantae > Streptophyta > Magnoliopsida > Ericales > Pentaphylacaceae > Euryodendron > Euryodendron excelsum. The sequence goes on along the minus strand of CM065385.1, from coordinate 46,957,722 downwards.
CCCTTGATTACAGCTACATAACAAAAAGGAGGAACTGGGAACATCTGAATAAAAACTACCACCTACCTTGCCCTAAATACAGGTGTTACCCTCCTTCTAACTATGTCCTGGATCTGCTCGGCTGATAAAACTGATGCCTCGATATCGAAGTTGGCCGCCTCCATCTGCTGGTGCAACTATAAAAACACAAGACCAAGTTACAGAAGTCATAGATACTGTGTGTGTGTGTGTGTGTGTGTGGAGGGAGAGAGAGAGAGAGAGAAGAAGCGGGGGTGGGGTGTAGTTCACATTAGGATCAACCAGACAGAAATTAGAATGTCAAAACTAGGCTGTCCCAACCAAAGAGAAAAAGAACAGACTTCTTGTGTGGGTACCCTCTTTGCTATCTGCAATCTCTCTCCTTTATTTTCATGCACTCTGTGGCCTCAAGACATGCCTGAAATCTCCATAGGTAATTAAGAACACCAATAACACAACCCAACCCACCTTATACATCAATCAAGACTCCAAAGATTCTACAAAATCCAAAATATGCTCTCAAGAAGGATATACACTCCCCAAACCCACCTGTACAAAATGCCCAAAAATCTACCATTCAATTTGACAACAGGTCCCTACTACCCCTCAAAGGACCTCCAATTGTACTCCGCCAAAATGATCCACATAAGAAAAGGGGGTGCCGAAAGCTACTCCCTTCTTCTCTGCCTCCCAACCCTACCTCCTCTCCAACCATGCAAAAGTCAGCCACACACACTGCTGTTTTTAATCAAACTAAAAAAATCCCATCTCCATGGCAAAAGGCCCAATCCTCTGGGAATTAGAAAGGCTGAAACAGACTTACCTTCTCAAGGATTGCAGACTGGTCATCCATGTGCAATTTGCGCATGTGCTTTAGCATCTCCAATTGCTGCAAAAAGACTCAACCGTACTGCTCTAAGATATCCATTTTCAACTGAATTCCTCTCTATAAACTGAATAATATCTACCTGTTCTTGCAATTTATGTTGCATTTCCATTTTTTCAGCAAATTTGTCTGGTCCAAGCTCAGCTTCATCACAAGCCATCTCTTCCCTATCAGTTCCATAGCATTAGCAACATTTGCAACTTTTGTACATGAACAAATGATCTTAACCTTTTATACCAATTAAAGTTTGAACAAAACCTGGAACAGACATGATAGGAAACAACCAACATTATCTTACCACCCATGCCAGGACAACCAGAGAATGCAGGACAAATTGAAAAAGGATTACCAACCAGAGAGAAAGAGAGAGAGAGAGAGAGAGAACAAGAAACAGAGAGAGGTAGAAATCCTTAAGCGATTTAAAGCAATAAACATAAAGAGCCATATATACACCTATTTTTTAAAGAATGGAGTTGCACCTCCAAATGCCACATAAAACATAATAAAACTGTTTGCCACTTCTATATTTGCAAGAACGACCAACCTTCCCACATGTTTTATGCTATAGGATAATAGGACACAAGTTTGCCACTGGGACACATGTTTTATGCTAGGACACATGTTTTAAGCTGACTAGTAGCAGAGGCCCCTAAGACTAGAGATATCAACATAAACTTTAAATATGTATTTTTTTTAGTGGATACCTAAACTTCCAAAATTAGCAATCCGTGAACCCTCTTTTGGCAGCATTATTCTTGCCAAAAAAAAATATATAATCTAAATTTGACTTATTATTTGCATTTCCCTTTGCTAAGTATCAAATATATCTCCTGAAGAGGGAGAAGAAAACAGAGCTAATGAGATGATGAATGGGGCAAAAGCAGGGAGAATTTTTTATTTTTATTTTTTTTGATATGTAAAAGAGGGAGAAATTATGAAACATATCTTTCCAATCAGAGTGTGTGAGAAAGTAAAGCGAGAAGGTTGCAAGAATTGAGCACCCAGCATTAGACAAAAAAGAGAGCAAAGTGGAATTTGGACGTTTTATGCACCTTTTATGTACGCCACGTCATCGGCACTAAGGAGATAGCATGTACAACTACAAGAAGAAAGAAGGCACCCATCTTTTCATTTCCATTCTGGGTGCAAGTGGAAGGTCTAAGTATAACACTAAGAAGAAATTATGGACTAGGGAGGCCCCTTCACGAATTAAATGTGAATCAATGCCATTAAACTCCTTGAGCATGGGTACAAGAAAATCCATATAAATTTCCTTCTCCAGAATTTTATAATTTATAAGAAATTGAACAAATGCGTCAAATGAGAATTTAGAAAGCTGGGGAATTGGAAAGCATGTCCAGAGACCTGGCTCAAGAAAGTGCAAGAAAAATGAAGAGCAACTCTGAAATACCCCCCCAAACCACGACCACGGCCACCACCACCACACACTTGCGTGTGCACACACACACACACACATATGTATATATATAGAGAGAGAGAGAGATGGAGAGGAAGAGAAAACGAGAAAGAGCTTACTTCACCACAAATCCATAAAAGCGAATCATCAAATCTTGATCATTCTCATAAGCCATATTTACTTTTCCCAAGCAAGCTAGTCCAAACCTTGGATCTGCGGTAGAGGGAAATAATTTTACGGTATAAAAATTTTATTTTCACAACCAAATCTGGGATATATATAATAGAGGACAATTACTCTTGTGATGCCATACAAGGTCAGATATATTAGTGACGTCACACTGTGTACATTTTTATGGTAATTGCTTTCCTTAATCAATTGTCTATAACAGAGCTTTACAATTGCAGCTGTAACTTGCTGGAAGGGCTTACAGATCCAGATACAGAGAACAGATATCAATAATAAGAGCTAAGAAATACAACCTTTCTATAAAGTCATGACATTATAAGTCAGCAAAACCAAACTAATGTTCCTTTCCCATCCTAGCATAGTTACTAAGGATCACAACAACATAATTTTAACATCAAACACAAACTTTAAAAAAAATGTTATTTTATTTTTTCATATTCTAATCACTAAAATATGTATTGCTCTGTATTTCCTTCCATTCACTTCAGCTTGAATTCATCCTATCAGACCTGTTGTTTGTAATATTACAGGGGGAAAAAGTGAAGGATATAACAATGTCACAAACAGCATAGTCACAAGCTGAATTGTGGATACTATGCTAATGCAGCTAATGCATTCACAAAGCAGAGCACTTTGAGGAGTGAGGTTAGCCCAGTAGTAGCAGCACCTCCACCCAGACCAGGAGGTCATGGGTTCAACTCACTCTCCCCCTCCCCCAGGGCTTTGGCCCTCCAACGTACCCAAAAAAAAAGCAGAGCACTTCACATGAGACATAGTAACAGCGCATTCAGTCATTCATAAAGTGAAGAAACAAATGTAAATTCAACCACTTTTCAACAGCAAAAGTAAACAAAAGGACTTGGTAGGATGTATTCTTTCATTGGTAGAAAACTTTTGCAGCACTGAGAAGTACAGGGAGTTTCGAATATTTAAACACACGTAGATGGAAGGAACTGAAGAAACATCTCCCAAAGCCAAATTCTGCCAGTAAAGCTTTTGGATCACAGGTGCAGTCAGCCTCCAGTTGCATGCAAAATACAGAACATGTACTAAAATTGGAAAACTGTCATCTGACTGAGTTCAACAAGCAACTACAATACTACCATTTTTAGAGAAAAATCCCAAGCTGACATACAAAGGATTACACACTAATATTCCTACTGTGTCAAGAAAGAAAGACTTACCAACTCCCATCTCCAAAAATATCTCCTCCTGGATTGCCGTGGTTACAGCAACTGCTTCCTGCATAGTATTAGATTCAAAATCTTCAGATAGAATGTGGCAACAAACAGATAATACTAATCTGGTGAGGGAAACACCAATTGACAGAGCAGCATCAACACCACTGCAGGAGTATTGCATGTTTCAAAATGTCTAACTTTTAAGTCCATATCTTAAAAGGAGAATGCTCCACAGCACAGCAAGGTGGTCAACATTCGTACAAACACAAGAGAGAGAGAGAGAGAGAGAGAGATTATCCAACAAGCAGCAAACTGCTAGAAATAAGACCATGAAATAATGTGCCACCATAAAAAAACACCACCCCACAAGAAGCCAATGACAGGAACCCCCATTCAATAAAAATCTGCCTAATTGAACTGAATGTAGTTGGTCTCCCTTTGTTTCTCAAGTATTCTATCTCCTCTATCACCTAGGACCATTAAGCAAGGCCGGTGGCATATCTTTGCTTTACCAATATTTTCAGTAAAAGCAAGTCAAAATCCTGGGTTAAGATGACCAAAGAGCAAGGATCCTCCCTCGTGGATATTCCTTATTGTTTAGAATATATGGCCAAATCTCTTTCTGGTCAATTTAGGGCTGCATTCTAAGTTATTCATTGAGTTCAGGAAAGAGACAGTTGTAAATTTCATCTACCTCTCTAAATGCTTTAGCAACCATTCAACAGGACCTACCCACAGCACACATATGATAAAAATTTCAGAAGCCGCTATCTGAAACAATTGCATTTGAAAGGGAGAGCACCTTCATCCTTGTACACATGACACATTGTTTCCATATTCCAAAGACTAACAAAAAATGGAAGTTCATATAAATGTAGCTACACATTTCCTTACTAACAGCTGTTAATATCTAACAAGGCAGAATGCACCGATGGATGAATCAAAGTAACTTCCTTTTAGTAATTCTTCTAGCACGTAGAAGAAAATTTCCCACCAGATGTAGCTACACTAAGAAGCACGGATACTTCTAAGAGGGTGTTGTATCCGTGTCGGACATGTCTTGTACACACATACTCTTCGACCATAATGGGACATGTGCCAGACATACCAATTTTTAAATTTTTGTTTATTTATTTTTCAATGGATGCCTGGGACACGCTAGAAACAAGTATCCATCACTTAAAACAACATAAAACACATTGCATGTTTAAGTTGTAAACTTGTTTTCATTATGTTTTACGTTAAATAATTACTAAATTATGGATTGAATGTGTTTTCATGCTGAATTAGTATTATTATTTTATGGTTTGTGTATATTATATTCATATACATAGCAAATAAAATATCTAAGAAATATATTTTTTGCTGTATTCCCGCCGTGTCTGTGTCCGTGTCCTCATTTATTTAAAATTGCCGTGTCCCGTATCCGTACCCATGTCTGTATCTGTATCTGTGTTAGTTTCCATACTTCTTAGTAGCTACATACGTCAGAATCAAGTTGCTAGTGAGACTTTCAGTGTTATAGGCAGGAGCTCATATGACCAAGTAAGAGGCAACAAGCTTAGATGATGAATGGGATGCCGAAAAAAGAATCAAAGCCACATCACAATGCCAAAATGCAAGTTTTGGTGCAGGATGGAATACTAGTGAACTTGTATAAGACGTTAAACCTGTAATATGGCACTATTTCTGCAAGCACGCTTAAATTTTACTATGCACCAGTTGTTCTTGACAATTGTGGTGAAATGACAAAATGCAGCTTGGGGAATACATCCGTGATGAACATTAACTCAGACTGTATATTGCATATTCTTTGCTTCAAGAACCATCACAAAGGAATAAAACTAACTGACAAGTTAATATGGGAATATAAATGTAAAAATACGTGCTAGAGAACCTACAAAGAGCCAAGAGAGTCCAGCGTGCTAGTTTGTGCCCAAAATATAAATCTGTAGTATCTCATGATCAAACAGGTTGGGTTACGGTTGCATTCAATCTCCAGCTATTTTAAATATGATAAAAGGGCCTCCTCAATGCGCTAATGGAAATCTATCATACAGCTGTCTGGATTTCTAGTTTCCACTAGAGTGATATTACGAAAGCATCATCCTCCCATGTAGACACACACCTAAGGAGCAGACTCACAGCATCTGCGTTCAAGCGATAATTGATTAATAAGAGATACCCCAGTGAAAGCCCCTCAACGCATTTATCCTCACCAAAACCTCACAAGTGACACAAACAATCCCAATCCTATCCATTAAAGATTATGTTTAAAATTCTAAATCCACATAAGTCGACCTAGTCAGCATACTAACTCTTAAAAAGACTTAAATTGATATCACTATTCATGATATAAAGAAATTCCGAGGGTTCCATACTTCAATGTATTATTAATACCGTTTGCCCTTAACTACAAAGGTTCACACGTTAGATAAAGTAATAGTAATATCATACCAACCAAAACTTTCTGCTTTTAACTTGTTAATCAGAGTAAAGTCGAAAAAGTCCGGGTTAGGTTAATAATTCTAAGAGAAACCAGATCGGAGTAAAGGGGAGTATTTTACGTGTTTGTCATCCACAGCGTCTGCAATCCGTTTCTTCACCTCTGGATGTTATGCAAAAAGGAAAAATAAATAAAGAAGAAATGCCGCTTATGACGAGAAAGCTGGAGAGAAGAGAATCGGAGAACGAAAGAGAAGAACATGAGAAGGAGACAGAAACAAGAGGAAAATAAATTCACCAGGTTGGGAGGTGAGAAAAGAGAAGCGGTCGAAGAGACGCAGCAATTGCTCTCTTGACAGCATTCCCGAACTCTGGTACTCGACATGTGAGCCTGACATTGTAAGAAACTTGTTGTCCTCTCCCCTCCTCCCCCTATCCAATGTCCAGTCCACGGTCGATTATCGGAAAGCTTCTATTCTTTTTTCTTGGTTACAATTGTGGCTTTGAGAAGATAGAGCCGTTACCAATTTACGATTGGAGAGAACAGAAAGGAATGAACGTAAGAAGCCAAAAGAACGTCACTATACACAATTAAAACCCTAGCACCGGGGGATTGTAGACACTAGGCACTGAATGACACACGCTCAATGCCCCGATGTGGGACGCACCGCATAAATCCACCCGCCACACGTGTGCCGAAAGTCCGAGCTTTTCTTCGGAGGGTCACAGCGTGCTTAAGCGTCCTTAAATCCTCCCAATTCTTTTTAAGTCGCGTCTTTGGATTGCTTTGAAAACAAAAAAAAATAAAAAAACACTGATAGATACCCACCGGTGTACGTGCTCGCGGTGGCAATTTTGCCTTTCAGAAAGTTTTGTTCGATGGCATTATGTATAATAATCTGACTTAGTTGCACCAAAAAAATATGTATATAATACCTTTCATGTGAACGTCGTATGCACAATGGCCTTACAGTGGCAGAGTAATTTATTTTTTGTTCGGGGTGAAAGACAGGTTATTCAGCACTACAAAAGTTATGAGAAATAAAAATTCTTGCAACTTAGCCTGAAGAGCCTGTTTGGAACTTAAGGAAGGAAAGAGAATTCTTTTCTTTTCTCTTTTTTTATTTGATTCTATCTTAAAAGCGAAAGTAGAAGGAAAAGACAGAATTTTTTTTAAATAACTCTTTCTTTTCACTCTCTTCTTTCTTTCTCTCTATTTTCAAAACCAAACGGGAAATGAAAATTATATTTTTCCCATCTTCTCCTTTCTTTACTTTCCTTAGCTCCGCCAAGTTCCAAGCAGGCATCAAAGGTTCAGTGATTGTATTCGCAAATAAAAATGTAATTTGAAGATGGCATTAAAGCGATATTAGTCTTAAATTGTGATTAACAACATCAACACTAGCCAAACGGCCGTCTTTGGTGATGACGGTTCAGTGGTTGTATCCGCAACCAACGTGGTTCTTAATTTGATTCTTCTTTTCAGTCATCTTTCAAACTCAGGGCTGCATTTACCTTCTCTCAGTTCAAACGGTGGACGCAATGCTCCGATTATAAGCATACCGTGGGGCTGATTATGAATGCTTGAGCTTCAGATTTCCCACGTTCCAGAGGCCATTCAAAGAAAGGCCACGCAACTCTTGATATGCAACTGGCAGGGTTTTGGGATAAGACGAGGTCGACAGTCCTTAAAACTTAAAAGCAACTGATAGTGGGGGATTGTTTGTTTGAATTTAGAAGGAGGAATTCACTTCAAGGCTATTATATCAACCCTTTCCTATTTCAACTTTTGTAAGTTCTGCTCCGCATCGTTATTTCCCAAATTTATCTGCATTTATGTTGAACGTTGAATCAAATTTTCATCTTTCAATTCACAAAGATATCACTTGCTCTGCGACTGCTGAACAGAGTATTCCACTTTTGATTAGTTGGCTTACTGAAGCTTCGATCAATGTAGATGTCAAACCTCCTATTGTTAGTTTCTTTTATTGGGTACTTAATGGTGGTGAATTTCACAGATCATGAAGTATCTATTGTCATTTGTCATTTACCATTCAAAAGGTATAATTTTTGTTGATAACAATATATGCCATCTAAAATTTAGACCACTGATTTCTTCGTGCTTCTTGAGAAAATAGAATTGAGTCAATCTCTCGATGTCTGTTAAACTAAGAATTCTAAATAACTTGTCAATTGTTTTGTGGACACAAGTGAGATCAGATAACTCTGCAAAAAAATTGGGAAGATTATATTAGTCAAGATATAGCCCAGGAGAAACAAAACTATGTTAGATACCTCAAACCATAGAGATCAGGCATGCTTTTGGAGGATGAGGGTTGAATCCTATCTGGGGAGACTTCAACTGGAAAGATGGACTGCCCTCTGAAGACCATAGCTGGTGCTACCTTCCTCGTAATTTGAACCCCCTGCAAAACTCGCTCTTGCCAACTGCCTTAGTTTCTTCATCTCGCCCTTTGGCTCTAATTTAAGTCCCTTTAATTGCTTTCCTTCCCCTGTTCTCTGCCTATTAAGGGTCGCCTCTGCAGTTGTGGAACTTGTCATCTGCACGTTGTTTAGGTTGGGTGACAAACCAGGACTGACCACAGGGACCACTGTTGCAGTCATGGCACTTAGTGGTTCACCATGTGATGCTGTTGTACTCCTTCTTCCAAATTGCATCTCTGGGCGCAAAGGAGGGACGGAAGCCAGGCCAGTTTTAGGTTGGGAGGTTCCATCTATGACTCTTGACCAATGCCTCCTTGGGAGAAAAGGGAGGAGAAGACCCTTGGCTGCATTTTTCAAGCCTAGTTTGAAAGAGCTCCGTTGCGGCTGTGAGAGTCTAAGAAGGCACTTTATGATAGCATACCACTCATTTATAATCTGAGAAACATAGGTAAGGAAGAGGAAACCCAACATTGCATATCCCAAATTGTGTTCCCCTATTAAATATGAGCCATTTAGACTTATAGATACCATAAAAAGGCCTGCTTCACACAAGAGCGACACACTCTCCACCACATTTACTCCCCTGCTGATATATGGTTTAAGAGTGAACAGGTAGAGGAACTGTACCAGAGTGATCACTAGTGCAAAAAGGCTTTGGTTCAAACCTCCTAATGGGTAAGCCCCAGCAACTATCCCCAAACTGGCTCTTCTTACAAGATCAAGAACGATATATGAGGATCTAGCACATCCCAAGAGCCTCTTGGACTTGGGAACTTTTGTTTCTTCATTACTGTCGTCTGAACTGACTGCCCTCGTTTTTCTGATCCCACTTAGGCCACTTTCTGTCCACTTGGATTCGCTGTTTGGGTCATTTTGATCTACTAAGACAAACAATGGAGGACCCCTCCGGTTCTCAAAAAGAATCCCAAATCGTGGGAGGAAAGATGAAGGTAGCCCTTCTCTATAAAGCCACTTTCCAATGGTAGGCCTCCCAGTGAAGAAAAACCACGGTTTTGTATACAATGGTTCCTTTTTGCACATGTGCTTGACTTCTGTATACCGTACAAAGCTCCCAGAAAAGATAGCGATTATAAGAAAGAGGCATACTGATAAAATGAAACCTGCAGGGATGGCTAGCAACAAAGTCCCAGTAAGGATTCCCCCTGTCGTACCACCTGCACATAGTCTTACTCTTGAGTTTTGTATTCTTAATGGGACAATCAATTTTCTTAACTATGATAAACAGGATTACTTACCTCTGATGACAAAAGCTGCAGATTGAGAGATACAAGGTAGCATGAGAATCAGAATAAAGAGCTCAAACCTTGGTACTGACAGTATCCCGTGAACTGATGTCTGAGTCCTCCATCGTAGGAAAAGCAACGTCACTGTGTGGGTTACTAATAAACCAACTCCGCTCACACCAAGCCAGAACAAGTTCATCTCTAAGTCCTGCCATCTATTGAGATATCAAATTTAGCATTTTTCGTATCATTATTATGAGTTACTGAATGACCTAGCTGAAAGATACCATCTCCTCTTTCCCGATCATGTGGACATGGAATCTTGTGATTGTAGGTGTGTCTCAATTAGTCACAAATTTTAAAAAAGAAAGGGAAAGGCATATCTACCCTGAAAATCTCTCCATTCTCTTTATGACACTGCTAGCAGGTAATGGCTCTCCTCGCTGCAAGTAGAATGATTCAACACAATTAAAACTTAAGTAATTTGTCTAAACTTTAGCATATGAAGTAAATACTCACCAGAAAATAAGTGAAATATTCATTGGATTCGAGGGGTAGCCCATATGGAATGTTTTTCATGGTTATGTTGTTCTGCCCCAGGAACCAACTATTGTTGGGGCTAATTTCTGTTGGAAAGGGTAGGCTTTCTTGCCAGGGTGAAGAGAAGTTGGTTAAATTCAGTTCATATGCATGGTAGGCTCTTTTATGGTAGGGGAATCCAACAGATAAATGACTTTCTTTCATTACAAGCTTGGTTTCAGTTGGATATATATGGTTAGGCCACATTGAAGAGCTTTCCTTCATCCACGGAAGCTTTTCACGGGGTAGAAGCCACCTGAGACCTTTTGTTGTCTCAGAATATTCTACTGGTAGGGAAACTGAGAGCCAATCTGCGAGAACAAACACTTGCAGGTGTCCCACCATTCCCTGTCATGAAAAATCTTACAAAGAAAATAAATTCTCCACCTAAAAATTAAAAGTCATGCAGGAAATAAAATAAGGCTCTTACTGCATAAAATCAAGAGAAATCAGCTTTACTAGGAACTTGAAATTGCAGCATTTTAAGAAAGCAATAGGCCATAGCTCATGTACAATACGACGAAGACATAAGATATTAGGTGTAAAATTAACTATAACCAATGGCGTAGGGGACATATAGATACTTACATGGAGATTCATTGATGGGTCGGAAAAAATTGCGCCCCCACTACCTAGAGTGCATACAGCTCCTAGATTTGCAGAAGAAAGTGAAAGAATGGCTGCAGCTAGTGATGTTGCTATTATACCCGCAGTCATGAACGAGTGGAGTGCAATTGATAGAGGAGGGGCTGAGTCTGTCGAAACTTGATAAGTAAAAAATAGAGGAGAAGCTACACAAACTAAATATTTTGTTGTTCAAGGCAAGGCAAAATATCTTCAAAATAAATGGCATGCTGTAGAAATTAAAAATCCTTTGCAGTTGCAAACCTAGAAATTGGTTAATCTGATTGGACTGAAAACAATTAACAATTAACAGACAAATAACAAGAATTGTAATGACTGGCGGGTGGGAAAGGAGGACACAGAAATTAGCTTACAATGCTTGACATTGATCAAGTTAGAAGCCAAATTTGGATTTCCTGAAATGTCGTTTACTTTTCCGGCCGGAACAATAACCGATACATTCTGAGATACTGCCTGGACTGTCAATGAGTATAGAGCTCTTGAAAGTTCTTCAAACCTACATGAAACAAAACCACAACTCAGCAACTATTCTTGTTCAACCAGCATCGCATTTAACAATTGAGTATTACGTAAACATTTTATCTCCTGCTGATAACTTCAAAGGTCTTCAATCAGAATTTCGTGGTCTCCTATTTGTGCCTCAAGTAGCAGTATTATTCCAATTTTAGTACTATTACACAATATGCACCTGCCTTGTGAGACTCCCCCCTTCCACTTCTACCTTTGAGGCCTCAAAGCCGAAAACGGGTTCTGTAAACTCAGTTATAATGTTGATGTTGGACTCTTTTGTAACTCTTGATGAGCTTGTACTCAAGCCTACCCCAGGCTTACCAGAATCTGAGAGACAAACTCAGTAATTAGATTTCAAATAAGGCCACTGGAATGATTTTCAGGAAGGACTTTCATAGAGCACCAAACTGAGAAATTATATACCATAGAGGAATGTGATTGGGGCAACAGGGGAAACAGCAATTCCCGTTCTTCCCATTACTGAAGCAGCCTCTAGTTCAAGTGTGACTATTTCAGTTGTTGAAATATTCTTAAGCTACGAAACAAAATATGGAAAAATAATTATGATTTCTGAGTGTAACACTGATATTAATAACAAAGTTGAAACTCGAGGCTCACTTCAAAAACAAATCTGCGATTTCCTTGACTTCTGCTACGACTAGGGATGAAGTTACCCGAATTTGCATGCAATGCACTTAGAATCTGTTCTGTTGTATTTATGATTGGACTGCTGAAGTCCAAGAAAACCTTCAAGTCCTCTGTCCTGTTAGTTGAAATTACAGTTCTTGGAACCCCATTAATCACCACCTCATAAGATGGGACAGACATCCATAAATCCACTTGCACCGGTCTTCTATCTAATACATTCATTGAAAGTTTAATATAGGAGTAAAAGTCAGAATAAAAAGCTTGACTACGTAGCACATTTAAGGAAAATAGTGATTCTGGTATGTCCTTACCTAAGTGAACAATGAAAACTGAACCATTTGTTCTTGTAAACTGGTTCCCTGCCTGGTCAGTACAAAAATTATCTACCATTCCAATGACAACACGAGCGTAAATACTTCCCTGCGAGAAAATAATCTTAAGGCTATATTTGATCTCAGGTTCAATGATGCGTAATGAAGATGCATCTACATGGGCAGGACCATTTACAAGTACCTGCAAAATTGAATTATATTTACCATCAAGGCATGAAAATATAGCTAGTTTTTGTGTCACTCAAGTAAATAACAGAAGTATCAGCTTTCACTATATATACAACATAAATCTATAGCATGTAATGAACTGAGCGAAAGACCTACTTACATCACAGTCTGATGAGTTAGTACACTTGAAGCCACCTAGTCCACTGCAAGTTTCACTGAATGTAACTTCAATTTCTACATTTTCAGCACTTGTATGACTCTGTTTGCAAAAAATTGTTGCAGTTGGTGGTGTTGTATCTATAAGATATGAAAAAAAAAAAAAAAAAAACAGGGTTTAGAGGCGTTTGAACAATATTGTTAGCAGTTTTGCAAGATCAGACTTCATCCTCAATTGTCTGATGACATATCCCAGATGACCTTGTGACTGGATTAGGCTAACCAGGGTCTTTGCCGGAACAATGGCCTAGCCATCTGAAATTCATCTAAACTTCAGAAGAAATATATGTATGTGAGGAGATAAGGGCTTACCGATGAACCATGAATAAGTTGTTGAGTTACTCTTTCCATCCCAGGTTGTGACGTTGAGAACAAAATTGTGTTTCTGATTTACTGTCAAGTTTTTCAGTACTATGATATCAGCAGGACATGGCCTCAAAGGTTGGCCATCAAGCTGTTCCAATACCAATTAAATTCCCGTCAGATCGGTATAAGAAAAACACAGATAGATGCAATTTTAGAGAAGGTATTGTTTCAATTATTAATAGCTGTTAATCAACATTAGGATTGCGCAAGTTACTTATAAGGCATTTATGTACCAAAGGACCATCTGTAAAATTTAAGTAGATATGAAGAAGAGAAAATACAGTTATTCAATTCAGTTGTATAGAAATTTAATTGTTGAAATATAAACCAATAGTAGATGCCCTTTGGGTCAAAGTAGATACAGATTTTTGTCAGTAAATTACATGCTCCCATTTATTCTCATTAATATTTCATGTTAGAGTTAGATTGAATAGCTTTTCTTGCATTTGCTCTTACATTACATCAGAAGTATAAATACTTCTTTGTATGCATGAAACACAGATCAGAAACAAAGAGAAGGAATGATACCTCGCAGTGAATGGAACAACCATCTTTCTTGCATGCATTGGAACCATCCAGCTCCATGGCTGAGTACCGGAAAACAGCAGTGGAGACCCTTGATTGAGCTGGAGGAGCTTGATCAAAACGAACGAGAACCGCCGATTCAGCGGAGTAAAATACATCTACCAGAATCACTGCAATATAAAAGTACAGTTGAAGAAGCCTGAGCAGACCCATGTTAGAATCTGCACTCTGTTACAATAAAGCAATGTTCCGGTGAAAAGGGAGAAGAGGAAAGACGGTTGGTGCTCTGGATATATAGTAGAAACTAATAGACGTTGGGAATGCTCTATATATCTATATGTAATGCTTACGATTGCTTTTAACTGTAAAGAAACCCCATTAAAAATAGCTCAGCCTCAGAGCAACCACCCACCACTTGTCAGAGTCATAACTGCTGACTTAAAGAAGCTCATACACCTCTTTAACTACCCCCTGGCCAGCCAAAGCTTGAAGCCTGAGCGCAGCTTTGATTCATTGGGTAGCCTTTACTTTTATTTCGTACGATTGACTGTTTTCACCACACACACGCACCTCATCACTCACTCACTCACTCTCTCTCTCTCTCTCTCTCTTCCGTTAGAGAGAGAGGGAGACACGCTACGTTAATTGTTACAGTAAATTTTTTTATGACAATCCACACTGCTGCTGTGCAAAAACTTATGACCTGCACTGTTGAGTTTTACTAGGTGGAGTGGAGGTCATTGAGAAGAAATGCAGCACCATCAGCCCTGATGGACCGTCACTAATTGATCGCAGTTGTGGGGTTGGTGACGCGGATGCTACAAAGTCTGAATTCATGATGCAACAAATGTCCGGTGGCAATCAATCTGAAAGGGTAGAATGGTTGGCAAGGATCCACTATTCAAGGTTGAGAGGCCATGATCCAGCTTTTCGATGTTGAGACTCATCAAACTTCCCCTCGAGGCCAACACATTAACTCGCGGAATTCTTCCTTATATCTGTTTCTCCTTGATGAATGCCTGACATGCCAAAGTGATCCCGAGTCCCTGACAAACATAACAAAATAGGAAAAAAGGGGGAAAAATTATCTTTCTTTTTTCTTGGTTTACAACCCACCCTCTCGAGAAGTAAGACCAAGTGTTGTGAAATCTAAGAGTAGATGTATTTTTCTCCCACTTCCTTCCCATTTTTCTATTTTCTTTTCAGTGACAGTTTTCGGGCGAATGCCATCAGTGCCTGAACACAATTGGACATTTCCAGCAATTTCAAGTAAAAGGCTGAGCCACGCACTTGCGAATGCCCAAACCTCATTAATGTTCTGAGTTGTCAAAGTCCAAGCATACGAAAAGAGCCTTCAATTACATTCAAGGTCAAGCAGCAATACATGCCGGCCACATGGGGAGGCAAACCACATTCATCTACGAAGATGGGTATGGAAGTTCGTTCTGTTAATTGCCACTAATCTCCAATAGAATATCGGGCCCCCAGTTACGGTGTGAGATATAGGTATTATGGAGGTAAAGGGCCTAAAAACATGAAAAACACTAAGATTTCGTTCGGAACCCAAATTTTTTGTCAAAAAAGTAAAGAAAAATAAAAATGCAAAAAAATAAAAAACAAAAATACTCTTCTATTTTGTTTACTTTCCTTTTTTTTTTTTAATAAAAATTCAAGTTCCAAATAGAATATAACAGAAAACGATAACAAATGGGAAGGAAAACCAGACATTGAACAGAAGAACTGATACTTGGGAAGTGTAAAAGAAACAAAAAAGAAGAAGAATTGAATCTATATAACATCTGATGGGCAATAAATCCTCAAAATGCTAAAGAAATATAAATATCATACGCTAAAAATACTATAAGCTTATTAAATCAGTTACATATAGTGAAAAACATAATTCAGGTAAAAAATTAACTCGCAAAGGGCGGCACTATTTTTGACATATCAGCCGAAAGGGCTCCCCGATGGCTGTATTTCCCACAAATACCTCAGACATGAATCAAAAGCTTGACTTATCTAGGAGGCGGCGGAGGCACATGAGATTTTGCAAACCCCACCCATGCAACAATGCCAACCGCGAGGATTATCCATCCAAATATGTCGTACTTAAGATCAGTATTCTTCTTTTTCTTCGTAGACTGAAACGAAATCAAAAGAAAAGTATACGGAAAATTATTAACATGCCAAGCACAACAGAACATGCTATCAGACATTAAAGACAACATCAGAAAGGAAACTGCATTACATCATTGGAAACAAATATATCCCACAAATATCTCGCTAAGAAAAGAATACACCAATTTTGAAAGACAAAGGAGCTTGCATAACATTGAAGTGAGAGTCCTATATTATCAAATGCATTATTACAACAGGTAGTGTTTCATTGTGGAAATGGAGGGGAGATGCTCCCCCTCAAATTCTATATAACAGCCACATTTCCTGGAAAGATATAACCAACTACACCAAATCTCATGCAAAAATTTCCCATTTATGCACTCAAAATTAACTAACACCCACACAAAAACATGGAGGTATTTTCCGAAAGGTCAAAGGTTCTTATTTCTTGTTTCCACTGTAGAAAGAACACCTTTTAAAGCAACATTTACAGCAAAGGGTCTCATTCACTGGTATGCCATAAAGGATTATAATTTGTCAATTCCACACCACAGGCATGTACAAGTGTACAGACTCCTTGTGGGCAAGTGAGCGTTCGCATGAGTAAAGTGAGCAGAACCATGGTAACAAAGTGCTGATCTACAGTTAACTATGGTAACCACGGTAATAGGGTGTCACTCCAGTTTAACAAGGTAACTATGGTAACAAGGTGTCACTCTAGGCTGAGTATGGTAACAAAGCGTCATGTGTCAATCTATCAATAGAATCACTCTATTCTTATTGAATAAAATTGCCTCAGCTGGGCCAGGTGGCAGTGCTAAAGATAGAAGTCCGCAACCATATTCGCTGAAGATGTAAATTTCGAATTGTATTTGCTAAAGATATAAGTTTAGTAGATATTGTGTATACAGTGAGAGAGAGATAGCAGAGCTTTTTAAGGTGTGTAGATTCCTAGTCATTGCTTGAACAGAATCATTCTCATTTCCCTGTTTTTTTTTTAGGGTAATTTGTACATGCTTATAAATATGTAACTCAGGTTCTTTTTGCATACAATATTTTGGACAAGGTTACGCCCCGCCACCCCCTCTTTTAAGGCGCTCTTCTTTTTATATATTTATCCTTTACTTATCGAAAAAAAAAAGTTTAAAACCATGTTATGCAACACAACAATCAGCATGCCCACTAAAAGTTAAGCAAATGAATCAGTACCACCTTCATTTACAGTTTCACCTAATAAATGAGACACGAGAACTAAAAGCAGGACAAGGCTGGCAATAATCTGAAGATATCACCTTTGCAGTTGAAGAAGTGGAAGGTCCAGATCCCATAGCCTGCTGAGCAAAACCTTGCTTATGAATCTCCATGTGCAAGTCAGGTGCCTAGGAAACCAGAAGATATAACCTCATCAATGAATTTTGAAATAGTAATAGTGTGATAATGAATTTGCTCAGATTTA
This sequence comes from Euryodendron excelsum, assembly GCA_033060915.1. NCBI lineage: Eukaryota > Viridiplantae > Streptophyta > Magnoliopsida > Ericales > Pentaphylacaceae > Euryodendron > Euryodendron excelsum. The sequence goes on along the minus strand of CM065385.1, from coordinate 46,940,334 downwards.
AAGTAAATAATGTCACTTAAACAATTGAAAAATAACAGATTGCTTCAGCCATCAACCAATAACGATTATATACTTGAAACTATCAAGAATCAGAATTAGACACCAGGTGAGCAGCATGGTAAACTAATTTGTTTAACAAGATTGCACAAAACAGGAGGATACCCAGTGAGCATTGACTGGGATTCAAAGCAATATAGTGTCCCTATGTAAAAGGTAAAAGTTATTTTCTAAGCTGCACCAGGTGTACTAGTGAAGCTAAAGAACTCAACGAAATTGTGAAAAGAGTAACCAGACAAAAAAATTGGACACAAAACAATAGCATAGGAAGCTATTTAGCTGCTCGGGCAATTGATGGAAATACATACAAAAAATAAAAATATCTTCACATAGACTTAAAGCATATAATAGGGAACCCAAAGAAATATTGTGGATGGTTTAGGAAATGTAAAAGTAACAAGTACATCATTCGTGCATTACAAATAACATCTATAAATGAAGTCTTTATAACTTTAATTACTTAGGGATGAACATGTTAAGCATAATGAAGAAGATGTCCAGTGATGTTTGTTTTCGTTGACAACATAAAGTCGGATGTCAATTCCAAGTAGAACTGTTGTGACACACTTTAGAATGCAAATATGGTAGTTTAAATAAGACTAAGACAAAAGGAGTGGAATGGTGAGTCCAAAGTCGAGTAGTATATTGAGACCCTGAATTTTGCCCCACACTATTTCTTCACACAAATTAAAAAAGGAAAAAAGGTAACTATAAAAAGACCTTGACGCTTTTTTTTTTTGTTTTTTGGGTGGGGGTGCTGGGGTTAAGTTCTACCACACTTGAAAACATAGTTTGACAATGCAATAAAACTTTGTAGATGGACCATCAATTGCCACTTCACCGGGACTAAGTATAACCGCCCCCACAACATCCAACAAACACATGCTTCTCTCATCCTTCAATATATTCAAAAAGAAGCATACCAATAACCAGGAACCAAACAAAATAACTAGTGTGAGAAAACATGAAAAAAAAAAATGGTAGAGAATTGCATGGTGCTCTTTAAAACCTCCAAACTATCTAACAAGTTGAGTCTTATGTAGTCATATAGAACACCAACATGGAACCACCAAAGGGTGGTAGGCAAATCTTTTTCCCTCAATAATCTCAAGATGCCTCAGTTTCTCATCTTGCTCATTGATTTAATGATCATGATGGTGATTAGACTTAGAACATGCGCACTGCATATACACCATTGGAAGAGTTGGAAGTGATCCGTACAAAAAGTATCCCCAGAAAGAAAAGTGACAAGGTTTATGGAATTTAAACAAATCTCTCTCATCAATCAGTTTTATCCATTTCCCACTTCTCTCTATTTGCAACAAAATCACACTCTAAATTCAAATTTTGTACTCACATACAAAACTCCTATAAAGCCCTTGCATAAGAAGTAATCAAAAACAATTTCCTTCAGAAAATTGAATTTTTGGCAAAAATTTGCTCCCTTTATAGTAGTGTGGATGAGACTAGAATCAGGGACTCCTCATTATCTAACATATGAAAACCAAAATTTTTATGTCATGTGATCATTTCCCTTCATAATGAACATTGTAATTTCTGTAAAATTACAGTAAAAAATCCTAACTCACGATCAGTCAGACTCCTGGTATTTAAAGAGGCAACACATGTAATTCAAACAAAACATGGAAAAGCCTGTTCTTTAACGATAGGAAGATTGTACCTTAGCAGAAACTTCTAAGGATTTGCGGTAAAGCTCATTCCCTGGGTCCTACAATACATAAGAACCTCCATCACATCTCCAAAACGATACAACAAAAACTGAATAGAAAATACTTACTTAATTCTTAATACTGATTTAATTCCAATTAATCTACACATATATACAACAAACATATGTGTTTGCATCCAGTTCTAGAACTAAATTTTACCTCATCAACAGCCTGCTGAAAGTACTGGGATGCCTTATCAAAATAACCCTTAGCCTCATCTTGATCCGGGGTCAGAAAAGCATTAGATGTATGAGCATTCCCCAAACACCAGAGAGCATCATGCTTTTTCGGGTTAACTGCCAGGGCCTCCTCCAGCTTTGAAATGGCATCTACATAACCAGATCATCAAACCACCAAACTGCTAGGTTTTCAAAACCTTCGATTCTCCAATAAAATAACAGCCGTTCATATAAACTAAAATTATAGTTCAACTTTTTCCTAAAGATGCACAATGTTTACAATCTTGATTGCCGTTGAATATTATTCCAAGTTACCCTAAAACATCGGTACTTTCAAAAAATACAATTTTGCGTGTAAAGTTAGTCATTCTTTCTTTTCTTTTCTTTTTTTTTTTTTTTGGGTCGTAAGAAAATTCGAGTGCTTCTTTTCTTCCAAAACTGAATCATCTGGAACACTTCAACGCACAGATGCTTACACGTATATACATGTGTACATATAAACTGAGGGAGATTGGTACCTTCTATCATCTTCTTTTAATCGTTAATATTATTCCAACTTACCCTAAAACATAGCTACTTTCAAAAATTACAATTTTGAGTGTAAAGTTAGTCATTCTTTCTTTTCTTCTCTTTTTTTCGGTCGTAAGAAAATTCTAGTGCTTCTTTTCTTTCAAAACTGAATCATCTGGAACACTTCAATGCACAGATGCTTACACATATATACATGTGTACATATAAATTGAGGGAGATTGGTACCTTCAATCATCTTCTTTGAATCGTTAACATTCTGGAACTGTGACAACTCGAGCAACGCACCTCCCCACCTCGTTAGGTTCTTCATAAAGTATCAGGAAAAAAAAATCAATAAACCATACAAATCAAAGAACCCAAATCCAACAAAAAAATAAGTAGTCGAGAGAGATCGATCAGATATATATATGCATTTAAAAGAGTGATAATACGAACTTCGGCATCGAGGGGATCTTTGGCGTAGGCGGCTTCGGCGGTCTTGCGAGCGTGTTCGAAGAAGAGGATGCGATCCAACTCGTTCTGCATTTCCATGTCGTCAGATTCAATTTTTAGATTTTCCTTGTACGGCCACACTACCGAGGTCTGTTAAAAGACCAGGTTTTTTAGGGCTTCGACGAGAGTGAACCAACGCAGGATGAAAATAGGAGGCGGCCCTTTGAATATAAAATAAATAAATAAATAAATAAATAAATAAATAAATAAAAGCCCAAACCGGAGGCAACGGCCAACTGAAGCGGTTTCTTTTTCCCTTTTTTTTTGCGCTATTAGTAACGTGAGCGTAGGGAGTCGCAACGGGTCAGATGGCCTATTTCGTGGTTTATTTTTTTTTTTAGACTTGATTAATTTAATAAACACATTAATGGATTGTGTTTGAAATTCCTGACGAGAAAGATATAGAAAATAATATATTTTTATATTTTAATATATTTATGTACTTAAATTTTATATTATTTAAAAATATTTTTGAATTAAATGAGTAATTTTAAAAATTATAAATTTTATTTTAAGTAGACTTGAGTTTTGAATTTAGGCCGGTAAAAAAAATTTAGTGTAGGCCTGCCCAAAATTGACTAATGTCCATTCCTAAAGGATCTACTTCTATGCCCATGGACAAAGGTGATTTGGAGGAATTGCTTTCTACAGGAGATGCCTTCAGAATATTTTGTTTCTCGATTTGATTCATGGCTGCCGACACATTTGTCCCAACTAGTTAGGCCTCAAGAAGGTGAAGGCGACCTTATGGCCTTTATTGTCACTGTTTGCTAGTTCATATGGAAGGTAAGGAATGCTGGGGTTTTTTTATAACTGCCCTCTAGATGCTTTATGTGTTCTCAAACAGGCCAAAAACTCTATTTTAGAGAGCATGCAGGTTCCTTAACTTCAAGCCATGGTACCAACAATGGCAAGGCTCGTAACAACAGGTACTCTTGGATTCGACCTCCTCATTCTGTTCTCAAAATTAACTCTAACTTTACTTTTTCAATTAGCAAGAAGTTTGGCTATTCTGGAATTGTTATCAAAGATGAGAATGGCACCATGTTAGGAGCATCAGCCTCTAAATTCATGTATAATTCAGTTCTGGTTGGCAAGGCTCTGACTCTTCGAGAGGCTTGCTGGTTAATCCAATCTCTGAATATTGCTAATATCATATTTGAATCAGATTCACTTCAAATTGTTTTTGGGGTTACCAATCATCTGCTCCTTTGTCATTAGCAAATAAAAGGGAAATGTAAAGACATTTCTAGTACTTTATGACATTTTGAGAAGGCTAAAGTTTTGCACTGTCCAGAACAGCAAATGGTGTAGGTCATTAGATAGGGAGATCAGTTGTAGAATGATCTTTGCCCCTTGATTGGGTGGCCTCAATTCCCAGGGCTCTAACTGTCATGATGGAACATGATTGTGCCAGAGAAGTTTAACTTCTGCTTGTTGATATCTTTTGCTACTGTACCTCTGTTTTTGCTCATTGTAGTCATGACCCAAAAAAAAAAAAAAAACAAGCAAACATAGCAATCACAACAAGCCTAACGACCATAAATAAACTACTATATAATTCACCATTTGGGAGAGTAGAATTCAAAATCTTAACAATGGAAGTACTAGAACAACCAACCAAATGCTACTAAATCACTTGAGTAAGTATCAACAAAAAAATAAAATAAAATAAAATTCTTCTTTGCTCAGTAGAATGAATATTATTGTACGTAGAAGGAATATTTCAAAACCTTGGGCCTTGGTCGATACAGAGTTTATGCCCGTGCCAACAATATCAAGTACCAGTCATACTGTCTAGTAATTTATGAATACAAACCTCTAATAATGGGAATTGTATATTAATGCGAAAATAGGGCCAAATAGAAAATAAGCATTAAAGCAAAATATGGCAATAAATTGTAAAAAAATTAGAAATGTAATGTAAATACGAAAATAATATACATGTGTGAACCATAACATCTTTAAAAAAAATAAAACTTACCTTTGAATCAATATTAATTTTTTTTTACTTCCAACGAAGCCCTTGCACTTTAAAAGTACATTCTACTAATACACTTTATAAACATTTTACCGTGTATGCTTACACATATATAAGATAATATATTCTTGAAGTGAAAGAAGAAGTTCAAGTTGAATGTTAATGAAGAAGATGTTTGGGTGATTTTAGGAAGGTTTTACTATCCATTGTTCTATTAATCTTTGTTTTTATCCACCAAATGATGCCATTGTGCTATTGGAGTTGTTGGGTGCGAATGTGATTAGGTTTTGTTAGTTTTTGGCACCATAACCCTAGCCTGACCTTCCGTCCAGTACTTCGTTCCCATTACGACTGTCTTTTCAACACAGGCTATCAGGAGTTTCTTGCGTTGGTCATCTTGTCCTTGAAAGGTTTTATAAAGACCACCAAGTGATTGATTTAGTGATTAACAATTCAGATTTTCTCACTCAATGCTTGAATTTAAGTTTTCATAGTTGTTCGGTGAAGCTAAATGTATTTTTCAATGCCCAGAGCACGTAATGAAACTTAAGTTTCGGCCCCGATGTATGTGCTGTAGAGCCTCTTGTAAATAATTGTGTGGTGCTGAGGAATAGTACTCCTTGACAAATGCAGCTGTGTGGAGTCATCTATATGCACATCTATTTTTAGCGCAAAAAAAAGGTTTTATGAAGGGAAAAATAATTATATTATTATAGAGTTTTTATAGAAAAGAGTCCACCAAAACAATGTTGCAATTGTATTTTTTAAATTATAAGCCAAAATCACAACTATTTTGTTAAAAATAACTGAATTACAAATTATCACATCATCATGCTGTATTAAACTTCGACATGTATTGATGTATATCCTACACCACATGGGTCACCCTACAAGCTATCTCACCAACTCTATAAAAACCATACGGAGGACCAATATTAGAAAACGTGATCACAAGTGACAATTGTTCAAAAAAATAAAAAAAAAGGTTTTGGTCTTCATCTTAGGAAACAGCACAGCTACACCCATTACCTTACACAATTTATTTTATTTTTGGTCATACAGAAGTTGGACCATTAGAATTATAGAGATTTCACCTACGTGGAACATTGGATACAGACCTATTAGCTTACCGGAAAGATAATTGCCAACTAATATATCAATAGACAAATCTTCTATTTTAGCAAGTAGTGGTGTTCCGAAACTACCCCAGAGTGGTCAACAAATTGCAGATGTAGGATCAGTTTTTCTTGTTTTTCCAAAACAGGAAATTCAGAAAAAAAACCATTCCACTTATCTGAAATGCATGAATTAAATTGAGAATTAGGTTAATTCTATAGCTGTTTATTACACTAAGTACATACAGATTGATGGTTATTTTAGATTAAGGTCTTGGATTGACAATATTTTTTTAAGAATGGGCTTCATTTACGGTTAAGCGCTGGACAGAAAATGTCCTATAATAATTTTTTGGGCCGTTGGTTTGGGCTCCACCAAAAATTCAAAAACATTTTATATTTTAAAAAAATCCAACGGTCCAAAATTACTTTGCCCCACAACACCTAAAATACGATTATCTGTTTCCAGCGCGACAACCAGCTCTAACCAGACCAAGAAAGATAGAACCATTCTCAAGTAAGCACGTGAATTGCACTCTCTAAGCACAAATGGCATAGATGTGGAGCAACGCATTGTAGAAGCGCGTGCAAGTATAATTCTATTTTCACCGGCTAGTCGCCGTTTAGAAGAATTTCAAAAATAAAGTGGCAGTTTTGTAATAATCTTGAAAACTCTGTGCATTTCAATGAACCAGCTTTATATAAATCCCGAAAAATCTACCTTCCCTTTGCTGCAGCTACCGGGGCTTCGCAGAGGAGAGATAAAGGTGCGTTTTCTCTCTCTAGCCTTGGATCCCCAAATCTAGGGTTCCTTTTTAACTGATAGTCAATTAGATCAAGGTCCTGAGTTTTCAATACAGGACTGAAATTGAAGCTTCTTAAACCCCTTATATGCTGTGCGGTGTGTCAATGCTTGCCATTGTTGTACTTTTGCTGATTAGATTTTATCACACCGCACTCGTTTTTCAAGCACATTAGCTCGAATGGTGTTCGTGTTTCATGTTTATCGAGTCGATTAGTTTAGGGTGGGTCTCGATTTGGAGCAATGTTTATTAGTGTTGAATGAACTGCTCTGAGAATTAGAATGTTGGATGTTTGTTCTTCTATGTCACGTTGACTTCAATTTTGCAACCACCCCCCCCCCCCCCCCCCCCCCCCAAACATTTACGCCCTGCTTTGAAGGAATTCCTGGAAATTTTATGGGATTTTTTGTTTTTGTTCTTTCAGATAATTTATCCAAATAAACCTTTAGGAAACATTTTCTTATCTTAAGTTACATCTTTCATGCGATATTTGATCCTAGCATTTAGAGAGAGTTTACGAAGTTTTCTGGGTCTTGTTCAGAAAAAAATAAAGTTTCATTTATTTTTTGCTTGCAGAACATTGTTTCTGCAAAAATCTGTAACATAAATTTTCTTTTCTAGAAGTTCCCTTATCTCAGCTCGGAGCTGGGGGAAGTTTTTGAAGTCTTGTTGATCTGCTTCAGTCAGAATTGCACTATGATCAGCCTGAAAGAAAAGGAGGCTCTTCTGTGATGTGCATTCTACAGTTTCAATTTCTTTTTCACACTTCAAATTCGTTATTTTTCTGGGTGAAAAGTTTTTGTTTACTAAAACATAAGGGGACTTATTTTGTTTATTAGTTTTAGGGTTGAACTTGAATGGGTGAACGCATGTTTATATATGCATGTGCTTTGGTTTTCCTATTTGGTTCTCTGCATTTTGTGGGATTGTATTATGATGCCTTCCCAAGAAGTATAAAGTTCTTTTGTAAATATATTTGATGATTTCTTGTGCTTAGGATATCTAACTCTAGAGTGTAAACTATTGCATTTTACAACAATTTTACTTTTTATTAACTTTTTTGGGTTACTATGCAGTATGTTATGGGAGGTTATGTGTGCTTCTGTTTGCATGATTTAACTGGAGGATGTGACTCTGTCTAATTTAGTATAATTTGTACATGGTTGTTCAGATTTCTGCTCTATTTTTCTTGCCCTCGGATTTCTGGTGTTTGCAAATGAGCATCTTTGGTTTGTCTCTGTAATGGATGCAACCTCCTTCCCCCTTCTCTTCTTGTCACTCTTATTGCCTTTCTTGTTTTTGGTTTATATTTAAAAGAATGAGCTTTCTGTTATGAAACTTTTCGTTTTGCAAGTATTTTTCAAATGTCTCACTACATGCTGATTCTATATCTTTGATCTGCATTTTGTGCTTTGTTAAACTATTTTTTCAGCCATTCCCTCTCCCCTTTTATCTCATGGGTGCGGTTTTTTTGCATTGTGAACTCATTTCAATAGATTGTGGTTGTTATTGGTACATTCATACCACGTACATGTATACTTCCTATCTTGTTTCGTTATACATCTTCTCATTAGGATTTCTTGTGCAGGTTAATTAATCAGGTTTTGTCAGTATGGAGAGCATGCAGAGCTTTTGGCTATTGGGTGATGAGCTTCGAGGACAATTGAAAGTAGGTCAATATGGAGAGCATGCAGAGGATCACAAATGGTTAATGGCTGCTTCTAAACTAGCTGAACAGACTAGATCAAAGGGTGAGCGAAGGAATAACCTTGATCTCTCGAAGGGCCCAACTGAAATAAGACCAAGTGATAATATTGTCTTTCAGGAAGACAACAAATTCGAAAGTCTTAACTTCAACATGTTAAATTTGGACCCCAAAATGACTGGAAATGTGAACAAAAGTTCCTTCAGGAGTGGGTTGTACAATATGAATGCATTGTATCAGAAGAGCAATGGCAACAATGTGGGAAACATAACTGGAAGCAAGTATAGCATCAACAGCCAGAATAAAGAGCCCACCAGCAACAGCAGCAACATCAACAACAACAACATTGATAGTACCAATACCAGCGCAATTGACAAAAGGTTCAAGACCTTGCCTGCAGCTGAGACACTCCCAAGGAATGAGGTGCTCGGTGGATACATTTTTGTTTGTAACAATGACACAATGCTGGAAGATTTAAAGCGGCAACTATTTGGTAATCCTAATTTTTTTTTTTTTTTAATCTTTTTGTCATAGCCTTGACTTGGAGCAATTGGTTGGAACAGCTTATACATGTTTGATATCTATTATAAAATATAAGGTGAACATACTCGTGAATCTAGAGGTATTTCAGATGGATACAGGAGAAAACCTGGTACCAATTATTGCTTGAATTGTGATCGCGCCAATATTTCAATCTGTCCAATGTTGTTTTTAGTCATAAATATATACTGGTCATGATCAGATGCTTATTTTTGTTATGTAGAAATTTATTCTTGCTTCTTGACAATCTCACTCATTTTGTAGGTTTGCCACCGAGATACAGAGACTCTGTCCGGGCAATAACACCAGGCTTACCTTTGTTTCTCTATAACTATACTACTCATCAGTTGCATGGTATTTTTGAGGTTTGTCATTAACTCTTTGTCAAACTGTCTGTTGGTTCTGCAATGCTCAGGGCAGTAATAGCAGTCAGATTACTATGTAGTTCTTTTCCCTTCCTTTCAAGTTTTGATGGACAGCCTTACATTTGGAAATTATAATTTGTCAAATGAGGTTGATAAAGTTTGTTGCTGGTCCACTAATGTATCTATTTTTTTAGTATTGGTGTTAGCGATTTATGTTTAATATTATCATTTTTCCCTTCCGAATTGCAAATCAGCCTTATAGGAAAATTTTTTTATTGGTTGTGTTAAAAAATTTTCTTTTATTACTAAATCTAGGTTTGATTGGGGATTTACTGTTTGTTGATTGAATTAGCTTGGCTGGGGAACCTTTTAAAATTCTCTATGTATTTTTGCTACTGAGTTGCTTCTTCCTTTCGGCAAGTTAGGTGGTGTAAATTGTAATATTTTTTTTATTGGTGTAGCAGTTTGTGATTGTGTGGTGGTTACACAAATTTTAGAAAAATTGTTTCTCGGAATTGTTCTGTACAGGCTGTGAGTTTTGGGGGTTCTAACATCGACCCTACTGCTTGGGAGGACAAAAAATGTAAAGGAGAATCAAGGTTCCCTGCTCAGGTAAAATCTGAATGCATGAATTTGTACATTTTGATTCTATAAGCTTGTTGGAGACTTGCAACTGACGTTTTTGTTTTCTTTCTGAATTAGGTGAGAATCCGTGTTAGGAAACTCTGCAAGGCCTTGGAGGAAGATGCTTTTAGGCCAGTCTTGCATCACTATGACGGCCCCAAGTTTCGGCTTGAACTCTCTGTCCCTGAGGTATAATGGAAATCAGTTTTTACTTTAGGGTTTCGTGTGTCTTGTCTGTCTTTCCTTTTATTAATCTTTTCGTTATGGTGAAACTGACGGTTGGTTCTTGTTGCTGCAGACCCTGGGCTTGTTAGACCTCTGTGAACAAGCGGGTGTTTGAAGTCCGGTTGCTAACGAAATCAACTCTCCTGCGCAAGCAAAGTGTAGTAGTATGTGATTGTAGTAGGTTTTGTGGTGCATGTAAGCTGTTTGTTTCACAGATTTTCCATAGAGCGTAAGCTTGGGAGGTAAAGTCTGGTGTTGGAAGCTTCTCAAAGAGTAGAGAAGTCTTGTAGGCAGCAAAATAAGTATAAATTATGTATTGTGGAGATCTTTTGTGAGTAGCTGCGCAATGTTTTATGTAGCATTGTAAATCGTATGAACAAGACCTTGCTTAGATCAGCCAATGGCTGTGTAATGATTAGTCCTCAAAAGAAGACGATGGCCTTGTTATGCGCCTCTATGCAATGGAATTTGTTTTTCCCGTGTTCGTTGTGCTAGTTCTACGGTATTGTCTATTGCTGTTTGTGCAGTGTATATATATTTTTTGTTGTGCCATTCCGTGAGTGTAATGAATTACCACTTAATTTCATGCTATGAATTAAAGCAGGGATCCACCTCATTATCTGCCTTTATGCCTTTTCCATATTTAAATTCCTCCTGATCTTTTGAAAATTATGCAAATTGGCTTTCACACTGCCTTTTAGATCTTCATTGAATAATTAAATTTTGACAGATATTTCCTAATCTAGTAAATTAGAATAGTCTTTAATTGCTACACATGTATTTGCCATTACTTTTATGTCGAACTTGCATTGTCTATGCGTATGCTGGTGCCATGCTGAATAACGATAATGGCAATAAAAACCCAAAGAGTATTTCAGAACTTTACTGGAAGTTTTCAACCCGAGAGTCACTCTTCTAAACAAAATTTGTTGAATGTACATAATTCCATTCACTGCAACGACCATGTCGACTATGAATGATCAGAAGCATGGAATTTTCATGCGTGAAAAGAAAGAAAGAACAGGAGTTAAGTCTTCTTAGTATAAAAATAGGATGACGAGATCAAATTGTGAAAATCACAGTGGGAGACATCTGATAAAATAATTGGAATTCTCTCTCTCTCTCTCAACTGTCTCCCTCTAGAAGCCAACAACAGCCCATAATGGCCCAACATCCCATGACCCATCCAGCAAAGAAGCTTGTGGACGATGTAACACAGCGAACACAAGAAAATATTCGGAGATATCAACTAAACATCATGTTGGGCACCATTTTCTTCCTCATCATGTTAGTTTTGGCCAAGTTTGGGCCCAGCTTCTCTGACATTCTTGCATCCCTCTGGCCTCTCTTAGCCGTCATGGCTCTGGTTGGTCTCATAGTCCTCTTGTGCTACCGAGATATGCCACGAGAACTCCAACCTCCTGGGCAGAGATTTGGCGACAAGCTCGCCGAATATATTTTCACGCCATCACCGGAGTTCCAACAAGCTTACCCGAACTATCCCAACTACTACTAAGTTTTTGTAAATTTGAGGAGAATAACAAGCTTAAGACACGCATAAATAAGCTGAGAGTTGGTATGATATAATTCTGGACACTGATGAGTACTGCTGGTGATCTTTCATTGAGTCTTTCTTTCATGCAGGATGTTATAATTGTTACCCAAGATGTCAAGTAAACAAATATAAGCAACAGCTACCCATTACTCGATTACTCCATAGTGTGACTTTAATGCATTAAAAAAATGGGAAAAAAAAAAAAAAGAAAAAGAATTATAGCGAACAGCAGAAAATATGAAATAAAAGAAAGCACAACTCAAAGTTTTGGTCATCTTTAGGCAAAATCCCACAAATCGCCTTGAAAGCACAAAAGCAAGAAAGAAAACACACAGGGAGTAAGAGATAAGGGAAAATAAGCACATATTGTCAACACACTACAAACTGACCTACCATAAGTAGAAAGACTACGTAAGTATACAAAAAAAAATGCAACCTTACTAAGCTCCAGCTTGAAAGCAACAAGCAATGGATTAAGCAACTTGCACATAACTTTAGTTCTCAGTAAGACATTACAAATTCATCATATGACAGAAGGTGACAATAGATGAGGACTGCAATCCCGAACATATTGAAGGCAACTCTAGTAGCGTCCACAGGCTCAATTGGGCATTGGCATGTATCGTTAAGGAATTCAAACAACTTTTCTATGGTTTCTCTAACAACCGTGCCTGAGTTAAAAACCAAAACTGTAGAAATAAACAATGCAACAAGAAGACCGACAAATAAAGAAAGAAACTAAAAACATTATGTAAAAGGATTGTAATCTTGGCCTGAATCTTTCGCCTTCCATGATTACTAATAGCTATAGTCAACCAACAGAATTGGAAGAGCCCATTGGTCAGACACTAGATTAATAGGGACAAGATATTGACACTAGAGCATCATTATGGTTTACAAGCACAAATATTTCTTCATACTTTTAAGTAGCTGTTACAGAAAGCTGAACTTACTCAAAGTTGTAGCATGCAACATTCCATTTCCTTGGTCCTGCTACATGGTGCAATTTTAGGCTTTTGCCCTCGAAGGGAAAATTAATCAGAAAGCAAGCCCTACAAATCTTCCACTATGGGCCATACAGAGCTGATATATCAATGAGCAGCTGAAACCAGAAAGGTTCGAATTCTTTGCAACAGCTCGGCCTTTATGGAATCAGGAATTGAAGCTGCATATATAGAACAAATGGCAGCTAATGAACTAGGAAGACAATTTGCATGCCAGAAAGATAAATGAAAAGGAATTGAGAAAATTAAAATAAAGTGTTCATCCACCAAAAAGATGACTAAATCCATTCCTCTACTACCTGCTGAACTATAACACAGGATGCGCAGGTGTAGCCCCATGTCTAAGCAACCGAATGGTGTTTTCTTGACCATTTCCAGGGAGCACATAAAATCAAATCATTGGGAATACCCAATCAATGTAAATTATGTAATAAAAGCTATTAAGGTCCAGAAAAACTGAGAAAGTTCTGTGTATATGTCAGTGAAATTATCAGCTTGGTAGAGAACTGCTGTTGACTTTCTAGCCATCAACGAGTCCAGAAAGTCAATATAGTAGAACCATAACAAAAGATCTGTCTCAAACCAGACATCTACAAGTAAGATGAAGAGAGGAATGGAACAACACCTGCCAATATCTGGCAGATGTCTGAGATTTTACAGCAAAAATAAGAATAACAAATGAACAATAACTCCTTATAGCAATTTCCTGCTTTTTCAAAAATTTACTAGTAAAGACATATGGTTGTCATGTTGTGCCTGTTCATTTATCAATACCTCATTCCAGCCATGCACTTCCAATTCAAAGAAAGTCTTGGTTAAAATTTTTACTTCATAGAAATCCTACCAGCTTTGAGTTCCCTCATCTCATCAAAGATTGGAATGCATACTCCTCTCTCTGTTTCTCTCTCTCTCACACATCCTAGCCAGGGACCATGCTTCTTAAAGAGAATAATAATACGCTCTCAGCTCAAGTGTCTGTTATGTGCTTAAACACAATGAACCCCAGTTTCTCTCTTGTCTCTAGATTGCTAGTCATATCACATGTATGGAACCATACTTCTAAAACTTGGCAGGTATAAGTTGGCTCCTCCTACCTCTTCCCTCTATCACTCCTACAGTCCTACTTTTCCAGACTCAAAGCCAAAGAGCAGTTTGGCTGTATATATGTGCTCAAATGGCCACTGCACGGTTTATTTGGAGGGAGAAACCCAACTATATTACTGAGGGTTTATTTGATTCAATGCTAGTCACAGTTGTTAGGGTTATATTCCAGCTTCAATTTGTGTTTTTACATCTAAAATTTTAAGGGAATCACTTGCTTTATTTTGCCTTAATGATTGGAGGATTGTTTCCCAAACCATTCTATGTAGTTCAACCGCAATCCTCTTCCCTAAACCATGCTCTCCACCTCTTCTTTTGATCAATGGTTTTTGGATAATGCTGGTTAAATGAGTAGAGGTGGAATCTGAGAAATCATGATTAACATCATTTAATGTCAAGATCAAGACGTTATATGGTGAGTCTTGATCTTAAGATCATGACGTTGTATGATGTTCAGCATTTGTCAAGTCTTATGATATTAGTCAAATTATCCTACCAAAACTTAAAAATCCCTAATAATCACGCTTCTTCAGATGAAAATTGTAACAATCACCAAAGTCATTCCTTTGGAGTGCACACCAGCAAAGCCTACTCAGACACATGCACTAGCAGCACCCCCATCATATCAGTACCAGGACTGCATAACCACTGCTACTTCTACACAACAAACCTGCGTACTGATACGCTGCTTATAGCCATGCCAGCGTTGTGCATGCTGTCCGCTAATTAAATCTAAAGGAAGCCGTGATACCAGGCTTGGTTGGGGTTTTCTATAAAGCATAAGAAATGCAACTCAACCCAATAAGAATGACCAAAAGCAAGTATTATAGAGGGAAAAAACAACAGAAAAGAAATGTGCAGTTGTACTTATTAAAATATAGAGAAAAGAAAAAAGAAATCCACAATTCCAGACAACTACAAGAATTAGCCGCGGATAAGAAAAAGAAAGAAAGAAACACTTACCTCTGCCTTTGGGAGTAATTACATGCACAAGATCATCCACTGTAACATTGTTCCTACCTTTCTTTTTTATAAATGCCCTAAAACAACAGAGAAATTTGGACAGGTTTTCAAATGTTGCAAAAGACCCCAAATCCATAATATTATTCACAGATATGCACAAATACCTTGATCCAAGTTACAAAAAGAAGAAAAAAAAAAACCTTTTTTTTTTTGTAAGAAGAGTAGGAAACAACTGGTTCTTAAAAAGAGTATTAATTTGAGATGTAGCATGAACATGTGCTTGTGCATGCACAAGTGCACAAAGATCAGTCGAATGAGAAAGGACAAGATTCTTTGGTATATACAACGTTAAAGATCAAAATCAAAAGATAAAATCAGCCAACTTGATGTAAGCATATTAAAATCTTACAATCAACTATAGTCAATGACAACAAAATGATTAATGGCAATTAACTCAAACAAGTAAATCTTTGTTACTCATTTTAAGTACAGCCAGGACAAAATTGCAGTGATCAATGGTCAAATGATGAGAAATAAGCACATTTGCATAGAGAACTCCAGATGTGTGTGCTGGCAACGACTGAAGGCATAGGAAAACATGAGGATTGCCAAGAACAATAATAAGAAAATCAGACATAACGTATCACATCACATGATCGACAAACTGTTATGTTATGGTCCTTCCAGATCAAAAAATAATAAAATAATTAAACTTAATATAGTCATATTCTCATAGAAACATGCTTGTAACTTGGTTGCCTCGTGCTGCATAAAACACTTCTGAAAATGCATTAGATTTTATAGTTTACATATGATGCCCCTTTAGTTGGATTAAAATGCTTGCTTGCATTATGGGTTTTCAATGGTCATCCCAATCATAACATTAGTAAATCTATATATAGTTTAAGACTAAAAATAACACTCGCTATCAGCAAATAAACAAGGCTACAAAAAAGAATCGTCGGAAGAACCAATATATCATCAAAAGTTTGAAAATATACGAAACACACATACACAAATGCACCCACAACAAAACTAAGAAAATGTATACAGAAAAAGAAGTGCAAAAACCTGCAAAGTGCTTTCATTTCGTCCTTCCACCCACTCTCTGTGAGCCTTTCCCTCAAAAGGTCCATCAATCGTTCTTTTTCCCCACTCTCAATCAACTGTTGAGGTAACCAACTGACCAATTCATTAAACAGCCAAAAACTATTCCATACATTGACTCGTCCAGTATCCTCACATCCCAATTAGGGATTAAAATCCAAAATTTAATCCCTTTTAAATTACCAGGCCCCCACAAAGCAACGGAAACAAAAATAAAGTTGAATGGAATTATTCAAAAGATTAAGAAATAAGAACCCTTTTTCGTTGCCTGGGTTACACCTAAACAAAAGACCTACTTAGAAGTGTTTTTTCTTCTCAAAAGGTTATGCTTTGATTTCAGCTCAAGAAACAATAAGAAAGGTGGGTAACAAGAATCTCGGTACGTGTTAATAACCCAATGTTCCAAATTCACATATAACATATATGTCCAGACCTTAAAATGATCTATGTTCAGATCTTAAAATCACCGACTTAAGAGGTGAAAGCAATACTACGTTTATTTCGTAGGGGTGTGTGTGTGTGTGTGTGTTTTCTTGTATATATAAGGAGACAAACGGACCTTGATGTTGATAGTTTCTTGAAACGTAGGCTCTTTTCCTTGATCATCCCTTCCGTCTGGTGTCGGGGGACGATTCACCGAATGCCTCCTGTTTTTAACATTACAATCACACAAATTAAACCAATATGAAAAAAGGACTAATAACAGAATCAGTAATTACAGAGAAGATCGTCTTTAAATTTGTGGAAACTAGCTTCAATTCGATCAATTTAGAATATCTGTGTGCGCGCGCGCGTTTTTAGAGAGAGAGAGAGAGAGCACATGTGCTTTGGCAGAGACATATATATCTGCTACGATCCGAAGGAGCCTGCGATGTCTCTGTTCGAGTTCGCGAAGAGTAAGCAGTTGACACAAATGGTTCTGATTCGAAGAAGAAAAAGGTTCACTACGAAACGACGCCGTCTCAGATGTCAGATGTCAGATGTCAGTATGTAGTTTGGTAAGGCGTCGTCCCACATCGAAATTTTAACGTTGTACACTAGAGTTTATAGGGGCTATTGAGCGAATGGAAGAGCGTCCCTTCGGGGACATACGATAAAATTGGAACGATACAGAGAAGATTAGCATGGCCCCTGCGCAAGGATGACACGCACAAATCGAGAAATGGTCCAAATTTTTTTGACCATTTTGGCCCCGTTTCTTCGAGAAAATTGCAGGGCACCAAAAGTCAAACGGAAAACGAGATGCCGGCAAACCAGCACCATGAGTCCTGCTGTGGACGCAATGCAACCTACGCTCACAAACAAACAGGCAAAAATGGCGTGAAAACACAGCATGTGAATTACACCAATCAAGCCGTTGAAGCCAATAACAGAGTTCAGACGAAAACTCACGCTTCTGTAACACACTCACTCTCTCTCTCTCTCTCTCTCTCTCTCTCTCTATTCGATGGCCTGTGTATCTCTTTCTTCGCTGACCTTTCCTCCGAGAGAGTCGACTGTTTCTTTCGGCTTGAATTTTGCGAACAGGAGGAGGATATCTTTGTCGCCAATTGGATTTGGGCCGATCAAGAAGAATCGAAGAGTTAGGGTTTCTGTTTGCAGAGCTGCCTCGGTTGCCTTTCGCAATCTCGACGCCGATGACTTCAGACATCCTCTTGACAAACAGGTGATTAACTGTTTCTGGTGTGACATCTGAGCCTAATTTTTTTGTTATTATTGTTGTTGTTTTACTATCGTGTTCATCTACACTTAAATAATTTTCTATTAAACTTGGTTTTTTCATTTTCTTTTGTCCAGAATACGCTGATTCTGAGGGCAATTCCGGGGTTAAACGAGCTTGGAAGAGCCTTGTTAGGTAATAAAAATACAAACATGTTTTAGCTAATTGATATTTGCATGGATAACGCTGTGGTGAGTGTTGATTCATTCAACAGACACTCAATATGGGGTTTTCTTTTATAATTTTCTATTTTTAAGTTAATTGAATTTGATATGGTGTAACCATGAGCAATAATCACTTAAATCCTTCTTGTCTATGGATGGAGTTAATTGTTTCTGAATTTCGACTGATATTTGAATTCCATAAGATCAAATCTCATCATGCCCGCTTGTTATCTTTCTGTCTCTCTCGCATGCGTGCACACACACACATACACGAGCATTTACGTGCACCATACATGTATTTATGTTGAAGAAAAAGGATTTCCTGTTAATTATAAAGATTTATTCACGTCATTCATGTATCTGTCTGGTTTGAGTTGTCTGCATTTAAGGTTTGGGTGTGAGTGGATGGGTGTTGGCCGTGGGGGACAAAAAAATAAAGTTACTACACAAGATAGAATTGAAGTTTAGTACATTAACAGGGTTTAATGAAGACTGTTTGTACTTATAAGAAAAAAGGTTTAGTACTAACAATGGGAAGTATAGGTCTTACTACTCACCAGTTGTCTTTAATTCTATATGTGGTTTTGCGGATTACATAATCTATGGTTTTTGTAGGCAAGAGCCATTGTAAGGCATGTTATCCTTCCATAAGGCGAAAATAACCCGTGCAGTGGTTGCCCCCGCTCAGTGGGCTATTATCAGCCTCACAGCCTAAGTTAGGTAACAAAAATATCTAATTCATGAAAAATAAAGACAGATCTTCTAAAAACCCAACCGTGGTAAGTGGTATGGAGCTTAAAACAAAAGTCTAGCTTAGTTTATTTTGGTGTTTGATTTCGTGGCCCTTTTGTAGCCAGTATAAGTTTGACAGATAAGTTATTAATGCTTTGAGTTTTACCAATATTGAACTGCAAAAGAAGCACTAAAAAAGAGAAGAGGGGGCTGGGGGTGGGGGGTTGTTGTTGTGTGGGGGAAGAAAGACATAACAAAAAAAAAAAAAAACAAACAAATAAGCTAAGGTTCCACCATTCATTCATCATCATGTGCATTAGCATGGGGTACATGTGAAGGTTGAGTGAATTGAATGTCTAATGAGAATCCTACATTGTTGCTATAAGCCTTGGTTCCCTGATGCATAAAGGTTGTGCCTCGAGACATTTTTCCATGTACCTGACTTCAATGTGAGCCTTGGTTGATGAGCCTTAGAAGTAGTATGAGACCATGGTACCGACTTATGGACCTCTGGTCCAAAGACATTGGCAAATCGTGGGCCTAATGCAATTTAGTATCTGTCAACAAAAGTTGCTAGTGAGTGGCACGTTTAGAATGGCATTGTTAACTCTATCTTTATTATAGAACATAGTTTGTGTTCGGTATGCAGGACTTTCATTGTGAGTGTGACTTCTGGGTAGGTTTATTTATTAAAACAGTTTATATGAACATGTCCCTGCAGGAACTGTTGCAGAGCAGGTCATGCTTCTCGAGAATATAGGGACATCAGTTCTTGTTTCTAAAAATCAGGTTATTTGACACTCAAATAGAGGACATTGTTGAGGAAGACAGATATCTTTTGCAATAAGGTTACACTGTTTTTTTTAATGGACCTCATTGGGTTGTAAAAATGTCCCCAATAATGACCAGATATTCTTTTCTTTGTTTATATAATGGAGGCGTCTTTTTATATGTATTGAAGGAGCTACCCCTTGAGTAAAGACTAATGAAGGCATCCTGTGTATATGTACATGAGGAGCTATCCAAGGGTAAAGATGGCCATAATAGCTGTAGATATATTTATAAAAGATCAGTGTTTGATTGTTTTAGAAACTTCTTTGCAAAATGCGATTATTTAAGTTTCAATCAAGGTTTATTTTTTTTATATTCGTATGAGCCACTCTTACGAATTTTGCTCTTTGCTCACTGATATGTTAAAATTTGGAGGTCAATACAATCCAAATTTCCCCTATAAAAACTCAAGCAAGATTTAGTTTGTTACTTATATTTAGGATTGTTTATCACAGATCTCATACACAGTGAAAACTATGATGCACAAGCTTCCTAATTATATAAACCCTGAGAAATTGAAAGTTTTTATTGCAAAGTTTTTCCAAATGTTTTCTTTTTCAGTGCTGGAGTCCTTAAGCATTTACTTTTTGTTTTGAGGTTAAACATACACTGGAAATTTATGTAATATGTGCTTATGAAAGTTTATTAATGTGTTGTACTTGTATCAGCTTTCTGAACTTCATCAATTGATGGTTGAGGCTGCGGAAATTCTGAACATTGAGGCTCCTGACCTTTATGTGCGTCAAAGTGCTGTACCTAATGCATATACCCTAGCTATCAGTGGTAAAAAGCCATTTGTTGTTGTTCATACAAGTCTTGTGGAGCTTTTGACACGAAAAGAATTGCAGGTCTTCACTCTGTCTTTTGTTTACAGGCACTACTCAGTGTTTTCAATTCTTATCTTTTTCGTAATTTGATTGTGTGTCAAATGTTGTCAATCAAGCAGGATTTTCATAGTTCATGTGTTGTCAACCTTGAACTGTGCTTCTCTATCATTATGTGGTTTGCGTATGTCTTTGTAACATTTTTAAAATTTCTGCTATGTTTGATATGATACAGTTTGTTGTTTAATTAATATGTAGGCTGTTTTGGCTCATGAGTTGGGTCACTTGAAATGTGACCATGGCATATGGCTGACAGTTGCAAATATTCTTACTCTTGGGGCCTATACTGTACCTGGTAGGTGTTTTGGTCTCTCTCTCTTTCTCTCTCTCTCTCTCTCTCTCTCTCTCTCTCTCTCTCTCTCTCTCATGTTTGACTTCCATTTTTGTTCAATTAAAGTAATCTTGTTATCCCAATTTTGTCATTATAGACTAATTGAATATACTCATTGAGATACTTCACTCAAACTAGTGGATGCAGGAAACGTTATAGGATTTGATCTAGACTGGAACTACAAAAATATAACTTCATAGAATTTGTGTCTGGTTTCCAATGCCTTTCTAAAAAGATGCAATAGGTGTGATGATTATTGTCACTAAATTGAGGTGGCTATTGATTATTTTACATTGGAGCTTGTTTCCTCCAATGTTAATGCATGGGGCTTGGTGTTCTGATATTTTAACCATTGTTAACAAATAAGCAATTATCACTAAATTCCTGCTGCTTTGTGATGTGGTATAATTATTATGAGCTTTTGTGGTTGTGTGTGCACACAATTTATGCATGTTTATTGTTGGTATACATATATGATGAGTTTAGTTATTGGGGTTCTGGTAACTGAGAGCATGTGCTAGCGTATGTCACGGTGGGATTACTTTTATCTGGTAGCCAAGATTGATATTGCCTGCTCTCTGGTGTCATGTATGATAGTCAGACTCTCGTTCTTTTATTTTGCATTAAATGCGCTGTGAATATTTTCTTGATCTCTTTAATAAAGGATGCAGAGCCTGCAACTGGGTGCATGCCTAAGACTTCATTAATGGGGATTGTAACTCAATATAGCAGTCATGCTCAGGTTGTGAATGTACTTTTATATAGGATTCTAATAATCTTGTTTTTCACAGGGCTTGGTGGGATGATAGCTCAACGTTTGGAAGAACAGCTATTTCGTTGGCTCCGAGCAGCAGAGCTTACTTGTGATCGTGCTGCCCTTCTTGTTGCTCAAGACCCAAAGGTACACAAAATTCAAGTAGCTATCCCCACTTGGACCAAGACAGAACTTTTACTTGTCCAAGTCACTTCTTTTTTGGTCCAGTTGCCTACCCAATGCTAGATGCAGAGGCTCATAATAGACAAAAAATAATCTGATTAACTTCGTTGTGGGTACAAGTTTGCATATTAATCTTGTTTTTCATTTGATGCTCCTACAAGAGGTGGTCATGTCCGTTCTCATGAAATTAGCTGGGGGATGCCCATCTATGGCTGATCAACTAAATGTGGATGCATTCCTGGAGCAAGCTCGTTCTTACGACAGAGCTTCTTCAAGCCCAGTTGGGTGGTATATAAGGTAAGCCCGGCTAAATTATAGATATTAACTTGCTGGTGCAGACCTAACTAGCTCATTCCGTTCAGAAATGCTCAAACAAGGCAACTTTCACATCCTCTTCCTGTTTTACGTGCTCGGGAGATTGATGAGTGGTCAAGGAGTCAAGAGTATAGAACCCTTCTGAGTCGTGCAATGCAGATCAACTCTGTTAAAAAAGTGTAGCATTCCACTGAAGATAAAGTTTGAAATCTGATGCAGCTTGAATACTTTATGTGGTTAGTTCTCCAAATTCCAGAATTTTATGTGTGTAATTGTAGAAATGGCACTCTGCCTGGATGCCCAGCCTCGTTCCTGCCCTGCCCCCACACTGAATGAGGTTACCTATTAACAAACAATCTCTTATAGTAATACAAAAAAAAAAAAACAAAATCGGAGCTCAGAGTCATGAGAGAAGAAGAAGATCAGATCTGTTGTTCTATCAAATTTAAAACTTGGGTCATCAGATAAATAACAAAAATAAGAAAAAGTGTAATCTCTCACCATCTCAACGTTGGGGTTGTGGTGTTGATGGAGGACAACTGATCGACCTTCGTGTGTATTTTAGTCAGAGAAGAAGAGAGAAGCATTAGGGTTGCTTTGGGGTTTTATTTTTATTTTATGAATTTTATTCCTATTTCATTCCATATTTCTATTTGTCTTTTATTTCCTTTTTTTGTTATGCCTATATGTAAGGCTGTTAGGATTGATTAGTTTTGAATATTGGATTTTCATAAAGAATTACTTCCTTCTCTCTCACGGTTCTTCCTCTCACCCTTTCTGGTTTCTCTTCCCTTCTCCTTTCTCTTCTTTCACTCCTATTTCTCTGTCTTTTTTCTTTCCCTTCTTCTTCTTCTTCTTCTTCTTCTTCTTCTTCTTCTTCTTCTTCTGCTGCTGCTGTTGCTGCTGTTACTGTTGCTGATATCCCCTCTGGTTCCACATCCGGTGTGCAAGCTTCATCTAACCCATTTCTCACTCTCTATTCATACAAGAATATAGATGCATGTGTGTATGTATCTATATACATATAAACACATACCTATATGTAAATACCTACATTTATACATGTGATTCGTTGAAAGATGTACCATAAATCACATAATGGAGGGTGGTGGAAATGGTCTCCACAGTGGCAGTCAAATGGTTTGGTGGTGGTGCATCAAGGCTGCACCGGATGATACTTGTGTGTAACTCTAGAGAAGAAAACCGTCTATTTTAAATGGCAAAACTCTAGTCCAATGACTTTAATGTAGTAAGGGTAAAATTCTATTTAAGCAATTTAGTAACATAATCGGGTGGGGCAGGCAAGCCAATTCTTCTCCAACCCACCCTGAACCCGATCAGGTTTTTCATCTCTCACCCTGAACCTGCCCACACCCTGTTCAATCCCTACCCAAACCCGGCAGGGGCCCAGTTTTCCAGGTTATTATGCCAGCCCTAATACACCGTGGTTTGAAGTTGTTTTAGGCATTGCAGATTTTATCAGTTGGTTTTTAAATGATAGGTCACTCATGATGCGCATCGTGTATATTGCAGCTATTGCTATTTTGTTTTGTTGAAATCTTTAGGTGCTTATTCAGGTTTCCTCAACTTCAATCTCTTGTTAAATGTTTTCTTCCTGTTCTATGTATCAGATCATTACTGCAAGGCAGAGGGAGTGCGGGAAATTGTTGATATGATTCAAAGCTGTACTGTCTGTAAAAATCGTTGTCTTTCCAGCTACAGTACATGTTCCACATGGATAGGGCAGAAATTTGAACGTGAAAATAGTGCTTTGCTCGGTTTTGTTGGTGATTCTTGTTGAAGTACAGAAAACAAGTTCACATTTGGATACACATTACAACACTTATACAGTCATGAAATGAGGTCATGTAAATCTTGTTTTCCGCAGTGATCACATTGTCCAATATATAGATGTTTGTAGTTCTCTGTTTCTTTATGGTGCCAAAATTTTCAACACAACAATAATGTTTCAGTATCCAAGCTACCTGAATGGTATTTGTTGATGCAAGCATTTGACTTACTGGTAAGTAAATTTTAGCTTGTCAGAATGTTCTTTGGAAGTTAAAAGTACAAAATTAAGATGCAGAATTTCTATAGTTGTGATCTAGCTTCCTATCTTCTTCAGGAAGAGTGGGGAGCCGTTTGGGGGTAATACGCACATAGGATGGGCAAAATTATTCTGTGTTCTAGATTATATATCTCTGCTTTCGGTTAATTTGTCATATCTTGAAGAATACTGGGAAAGCCATTGACTGTAGTACTCTCAAAGGAAATTAGTAATCTTGTTTCTTCTTAGTGACAAGGTTAGCAGAAGCTGTATTTATTTTGTTTTATTTAATTTTGTCATAAAAAATGGTTAGCAGAACCTGTATATTCAACCTACTTCACAAAAGAGACGACGAGGTTAAGAGAACCGAAATTGAATATAGCCTTTATTAGAATCTTCCACTCCCACTATTGATCAGACAACTACTCATTTATTTTCTAAGTTCACTGCAGCAATAAACATATGATTTACCTGTCCCACAACAACTTGGAATCACAAAACAGTTTTGCTTGACATTTTACACGAGAGAATAAAATGAAAGTAAGAAAACAACCTTTTTTTTTCAACAAGACTAACGAATAATCTGATACATGCCATGCTTCTTTGTTGTAAATCAAACAAACATTCCTGAAGATTATTTAGTATTCACAAATGAAAATTGATCCAGAAGGTTTCCATATATTGGGTAAATGGAATATCCCAAACACTGAACAATGGGTCCCAAGGTAAGTGCCCAATACTATCCTAACCTTCATCTATAACCAGCACAGAAAGTCAGATCATCAGCTTCTAGGGCTATATCTTTGAACAGCCAGCTGCAATAACCTGTAAACAAATTCCAAAATCCAGGGACTGGCAAAAACCAGTGATTCCAACAAAGGGTCCAAGCAAAATTGCAAGTACATACTTTCTGCCAAATATAAATCATCCTCCTCATCATTTGTAATCAATTCTCCTTTTTGTTAGAACTGTTACTGGATCAAATGGGTATTATGTGGCATGCATATAAACAAAGCTTAATTATCACCATCCACAAGGCTCCACCCAGGTGTTTTCTTCAAATTACCTTCTTTCATCACCTTCCTCAACTTCAAAACATCCTCCCATTGTCCAGCCTCTGCATACATGTTAGACAAAACAACATAAACCCCGTGATTATGAGGTTCCAAAACAAGAATTTCTTTCACCACCCGTTCTGCAACATCAATATCACCATGGTTCTTACAAGCCCCCAACAAAGCTCCCCAAATCACTATGTCAGCTTTCCAAACCATTTCTTTTATTAGCTCCTCAGCCTCAATTAGCCTCCCAGCTCGCCCAAGAAGATCAGCCATGCAGCCATAGTGCTCAATCTTGGGCTCGATTCCATACACCCCTTTCATGGAATAAAATATTTCGTGACCAAAATCAACTAAACCGGCATGGCAGCAGGCGGACAAAACCCCAACAAATGTGATATCATTTGGCACAACCTGCTCTCTCTCTAGCTTCTGAAAGAGACTAAGTGCTTCTTCGGCATGTCCATGGACAGCCAATCCACAAATCATTGCATTCCACGTTGCAATGTTCCTTTCAGCCATGCTCTCGAAACACTTTTGAGCCAGGAAAATTGCTCCATTCTTTGCATACATGTGAACCAAGGCTGTGCCGAGAATTACTCCCACTTCAATCCTTTTCTCTTCCATGAAAACATGAATCCTTTCTCCCAAGTCCAAACATCCTGATCGAGCACAAGCTGACAGCACAGAAGCCAAAGTAACACCATTGGGTTCAAACCCATCAGCAATCATATGATCAAACAATTCCAATGCCTCATTGGCGCAAAAGTTTTGAGCATACCCACATATCATTGTTGTCCAAATACTCAAATTTCTTTCCGGCACTTCTTCAAATATTTGGCGGGCACCATTTAAATCCCTCGAAACAGAATAAGCCCTGACCAACCCATTAACAACATGCAAGTCCAGGTTCAACCCGAATTTCAAAACATGGTTATGTACTTGTTTACAAGATTCAAGTGATCGCAAACTGGAACACCCCTTGAGAAGAAAAGGGAAGGTGTGCTTACCTGGTACAACACCAAGCCTTCGCATCTTTATGTAAAGAAACACAGCTTCGGAAGGCTTTGGGCTACTAGCATGAGCTCTAATGAGAGTGTTCCACATAAAAGAATTAGGTTCCTGGGTAGAGTGAAATAGCTTGAGAGCGTAATCGAGGTCACCGGAGTCCGAAAGAGCGGAAAAAGATAGTAATCGGCTAGCAGCGTAGTTGTCGTGAATCCGGGCTGAGACGACCATTTGGGCGTGGATTTGTTTGAGTTGATGCATTGATGTGCATTTGCCCGCAACGAGAGAGAGGCTTGGAGGGGTCGAAGACGACTGTGGTGGTGGGTGAGGAAAAGATGCGTAGGCGCGAAGTGGATCGATACAGTGCTTTCTGAATAACAGTGTTCTTCGCAGGCACATTTGGCGGTTTGTCTAGCCATAGACACCACAAGTCGTTGCCAGTGTTGGGCGTTTGATTTCTCTGCAACCGCACTGCAAATTCGGATCAGCGATGTACAAGGATTTTCTTTGATATGTTTTTGGCGGGAATTTAGTGTTTGGTTTGTCTAGTTGAGCCACGATGCCTATGCTACATTGAATGGATCATTGGATCATTAATTTTTTAAAAGAAAAAAAAAAGGAGGCTATTTTGAGCTTGACCCATTTAGGTGCCTAATTAACTTATCAGGAATTGACAAATGACTTCTTTCATTCACACAACCAATCACACCCAATTTTTAATTTCAATTGGAGATCTATATATGGGGTTAGGCATTGGAGAGCTTCAAAGTTGAAAATTTGCAATTCACATGCAACTATAAACAGTTGAGGGTAAATTTTATTCTCCATTTTTAGTCATTAACACCTTTTATATTAAGATTGACAAAGTAGTGAGCATTAATTGATGAAAAGTTGAGAATTCAAAACTCGAGGAATGAGTATAAATTTCTAGACAGTTTGGGTTTATGCACATGTTCGCATTTAATGATTCATGTTGAGTTGAGAGCTCGTCCTATATCGGAACGGGTCTTTTGAATTTGTGTAGGTCTTCACTTGACATATCTTTAGAGGAGTTGTTAAGTGTGTTGCTCTATTAAAAAAAAAAGAGATGAGCATTATGAAATCAAGTTATTTATAAAAATGTTTTGGTAAGTAACTTGATAGTAGGTACAAACTCAAGATTTGATTGGACCTGCAAAATTATTGACTTTTTATGGAAGGAGATATATAGCAAGAAAATTACGCATCTTAATTCCTAATGTTTATTTTTCATTGTTGGTATTTTGTAAATAGAAATATATTTAGTATTAAAATATATATTTTTAATGATTTAATAGTAAACCTCCAGTATATATTATATACTTCATATTCCTTTTGACTCGGCAAAAATCGAGAAGTCTAGTTTTTTTTTTTTCCAGATTGAGTTTTCTAATTTCCCCATCTAATAGAATTAACTCACTCCATGACCGAAATCGAACAAACTTTCGAAACATTTATTCATGATTAAATATAACCTTTATCCCTATTAGAAAAGGATATTGGAGTTGCAGGGCAGGAAAAAAAAAAAAAGACAGCTGCTCTTCATCATCATCGTTGCTTATGAGTAAAATCAAACGGTCAAGAAAATGCGAAACCCATTTCTCGACAAAATTGTAGGCCCTGTTCGGGAAACCCTAAACAGCTCTCTCTCTCTCTCTCTCTCTCTCTCTGGGATCATCTGCGAGGAGCTCTGGAGTCTTGAAGAACGAAGCTGAGCCTTATCAAAAAAAAAAAAGAGAACGAAGCTGAGAAATGCCAGGAATAAGAGGTCCGTCGGAATACTCCCAAGAACCCCCTCGTCACCCTTGTCTTAAAATTAATTCCAAGGCAAGCTTCTCCCAGCGCTCTCTCTCCTAAACACACACATATGTATATATATATATATATATAGGGGCCGGTCAAATAACAGATGAAAGAGGGCTATGAATTTTTTTGAATGATACTCGAGAGAAGAAAATTTTGGAAAATTCATAGAATTAGAGGAACTCCTCCTGTTGGACGGAATGATCAAGGATTAATCGGAGACATATTTACAGAAGAATAGTTTAGGAATCCACAAAGAAACGCTCCAATTCTCAAAACAAACGAAAAGGAAACCAAAGATGAAAGATAAATTATGGATACATATGTAGTAGATTCGAGGTTTGAGGTCTCAACTACACACTATTTGAGATTGAATACAATGTGGAAGCTCGAAATATTATGGCTATCATCTCACTCTGCCTACGGTGACATTTGGTTCCTAATCAATTTTTACCTTTGAGCTTGTTCTATTTTCTTTGAGACTGATGTGGCTTGAATTTTGCCATAGTTGGGTTTTTATGATATGAGTCAATAAAATTTGGGGATATTGGGTTGTAGATTATGTTATCTCATGTGATCATTTCATTTATCTATTTTTCATGGAAACTGTAAAGGGAATTCTGAATTCATTCGTGGTAATCCTAATCGCTAATGGCTAAGGATCTCCAAATTTATTCTTGCGGGGTAGTCTGATATTTTAATTTGATAATGAACTACTTACATTTATCAGTGGATTCTCTACTTGACTGTTGTTTTAGGCATGCTGAATTTCCCTTGTTAAGGCTTGTTTTTCCCCACTTTATGTAGGACTGTAGGCTCCTTTAGGTTCTGCTGTATATCTGAAGTATTCCAAAATTTATACTTTTTTAACCATGTTTTTCTGACGTCGCATGCCCCCTTGGGACATAGTTATATTGTTTTCCAAATATCATTTACTTGTATATATATGTAAATATAGTGCCAAACGTTAGGGGCCATCGCTTGGTGCATTGATAAAAGCTTGGGCTCCCAAGCATGAGGATGCAATTAGAGTATGAGAGCCACCTTTGTGCCTTATACCAAAGTTCGGGTCTATATCTCCTCCATCCCTCCTACCAACCCATTTTGGCAGGACCAACAACAGATTCTTACTATATCTGTGTTTGCATGTTTAGAGCCTTTATATACGCAAGCATTAATAAATGGCACCATCTTATGAATGATGGTTAAAAATTGAAATGTATCATACTGGGATGGGAAAGCATAATGAAAATTTTCCTTTGTAAACAGCCCTCTGTCAAAGGAAGTGCATCAAGGGGTTTTATTTTTTGCTTTATATGTACTGGATAGCACTCCAGTGCCAAAAGGACTTTTGTTTCGAGCATTTCTGCTATATCAGCAGTCCATGTGGATTTTTTTTTGTAATTTCTCATTATCCAGCTTCAGACCCGATGAGTTTCTTCTAGATGGTGCTTTACAGCCAAATTACCAGTTACAATATTCTCTGTTTCTGCTGCAGGTGCCCTTCAATGCTGAGCCTCCTCGTTCAGCTTTGATTTCCTCTTATGTAACTCCTGTGGATTTTTTCTACAAGAGAAATCATGGACCAATCCCAGTAGTTGATGACATAGAAAGGTCATACACTCTGTCCTAGTTCCATCTCTTCGTATTTTTAAGTATCATAATATTTGAAGTCTATCAATCTTAAATGTCTGACAGAATCTGCTTGCCTGAGCAGATATTGCATTTCTATAACTGGTTTAATTGAGAATCCCAAACAGCTGTTTATGAAAGATATATGGTGAGTGATGGATTTGGGCATTCATGATATCATACTGTTTCATGCACAATTGTTTGAAGAAGGAACTTATATTGCTATTATAATAATAGGAACCTTCCAAAATACAATGTCACTGCCACTTTACAGGTATGTTATTTCTGGGTTATCTGGTGTTGGACACTTTCTACCATAAGTTTGTAACAAACATGATTTTAATTTCATTAAATATTATGATCATGCTGACCTGGCTTGTTTTGGTTTGTATAGTGCGCTGGCAACAGGAGGACTGCAATGAGCAAAACCAGAACGGTGAAAGGTGTTGGCTGGGATGTTGCTGCTATAGGAAATGGTTAGTTTTCTCTATCATGGATAATTTACAATTTTTATTCTCTTGACACAGAATATCTATTCTAGTGATGTCGAAAGGATAAAGTTAATGCCTTAATGTGGTAACTTCCAGGCTGATACCTTAACAACAGTCTGTAGAATTTTAATGTCATCCATGGGACAGGGCAGGGATTAAACATGCCTGAACGAATAAGTAGCCAGATGATACAACCACATAAAAAGAAAAGAAAGAAAACTGGCTGCTACACTTCACTCCCTCTTCATAGTCTATTAGCTGGGTTACTACTATCTTGAGCCTCTCATTCTTTGTTGGGAGCATGCAGCACCGCATTTTGAGTAAGGTCCTATATTTTACGAAAAGAAATTGGAAAACAAAAGATTTGATTGCTGGGATCCCAATATCATGATTAGTGAGGACCAATTGTGTCTGCAGTTGCAAATGAACTGAGCCTAGCCAAGTATTGGAACGTTTGAGTTTGGCTACGACGATTTTAGGTGGCTTGAACTTGAATCAAGCTAAAGAAGTTCCAGTTGATCTCAGGTTAGCAGTTACTCAGCACGCTTGCTAACCTTCCAGTTCAGCTCAATTAATAAGGAAGTCTGGCGGAAGTTTGATTTATATTCTGCCACTCGCATTAAATTTTATGTAACTCTAAGTTGTCAGTTCATATTTAAAAGTCAAGACTAGATAAACTGACATATTATGTCAGGCAGGATGTCAACTTGTAAGCTGTAGAACTCCAACAGTTATATTTCACGCCATATGTGCAAAATGCCAAACCCAGGATTTAACATAGATATTTGTTTCCTGTCATGGCATATAAACAAGGAGCTTAGAAACTAACAAGAATTATGTCTTTGCCATGACATTATTTTCATGAGCTCGATTGAGCTTGAGCCTTGAGCATGAGCATGAGCAGGTGCTTGGCTCATTTATTAAAGGAGCTCAGAGGTAGAACTTGAGCTAAGTTCATTTGTTCCATAAATAAGCTTGAAGTTCGCACAATTGCAGTACCAAGTTGTGCACGAGCTACTCATGAACAGCTTGGTTTGATTTTTAGCCCTGGCTCCATCTCTGCTTGCGATACACTTTGTATTTCTGAATTTAGTTCCCTTGCCTACATGGTAAGATCTTGGGTGATGCAGCCTCTAGACTTTCTCAATATATATTGAACATATTTAGGAAAAATGTTAAGGTTTTGTGTAAAGTTGCTAGATTTCTGGGACTATATGCATGTGTATGAGGCCTATAGGCTGGGTGCTTTGTGAAACATGTGAAGGCATTGTGTGTCTGCCTCTCTCTTAAAGGAGAATTGAAATCCCTTAACTTCATTTCTATATGAAACACCTAATTCCTTGTTTTTATGGTCTTTCTCAGCTTCTTTTTGTTGATTATAATCTTCGAGTTCTTATAGATTTTACACAGTCCTCCTATGATCTTTTGTGGATTAGCATGCATATTGCTCCTCTATCTTAGCCTGATTGCTTATATTATAGTCTCATCTTGGTGTTTTGGTCATTTTCTCTTATAGAGATCTCAATTCAAGAGCCCATGGCTTAACAGATAGATGAATACCACCGTTCATTTTTCTTCTCTCCAAGTATGACTAGCTTAAACATGCATATTGAGTCTGAGTCTGTGTGCCTGTAAATCAGTAGGAGACTTTTTTTAGTGGACTTACAAGGTTCTGAATATGATAGGTCTATGTTTTTCATTTTCCACTTTATTTTCATTTGTTTGTTCTATTTTATGAGTGTGCTTAAACTTATTGTCAAAATGAGTACCTGATTTTTTTCGACTCCACTATCTATGTTTAACTTCTTATGTTCCTGCATATTTCTGGCAGCTGTCTGGGGTGGGGCAAAATTGGCAGATGTTCTCGAACTTGTTGGGATGCCTAAGTTGACAAGTGCTACACCATCAGGTGGAAAGCATGTTGAATTTGTCAGCATTGATAAGTGTAAGGTAATGGAACTTTTGTCTTGTTTTGAGAGCTGTGTATGTGTGTTTTTTTTTTTTTTTAAAATTATTATTATTTTTTTTTGTCTTTTGACTGTTTAGTGGTTGGATTTCACTTAAGTCGAATATCCTCAAAGTGCAGGAGGAGAATGGGGGCCCGTATAAGGCATCGATTCCATTATCTCAGGCCACTAACCCCATAGCTGATGTTTTACTTGCATATGAGATGAATGGAGAGGTAAGCATACTTTCTCTTCTACAAGAGCATATTTTATACTGATTTATTTTGAAATGTTCATTTTTTCTCAATCACTTTGCCTGTTATGATATATATTGCCGATTTATAGTTGTCTACTTTTTTTCTTGCATTTTTCTCTTAACTTCCGTCCAAGTTCCTTCATTGCTCAACAGACACTGACCTCTTGGCTTTGGCAGCATGCTGTTGATGTAGTTTTTTCAATCAATTCTCCTCTACACAGTTATTACTGTAAAATTGCCAAAATACAGTATGACTGGTGCACTGCTATCATGCTGATTTGTTAAAAGCCTAAAAGAATACACTCAAATGCCACATTTTGGTGTGAATGATTTCACTGATATGTATTGCTAGTCTGATGCTTGGCTATATATCAGTTGGTCTCATCTGATGTATTGTTAATGCACCGTCATAATAGTGGAAAACAGTGTTTTTTAAAAAAAATTGTGTTGATCTCATTGAGTGACTTTTGCTCGGTTGGCTAATATCTGTCAGGTAAACCTTGACCTTTGTTTCCTACTTTTAGGGTTCCTTTTGTCTATATTTTTGTTGAGTGATTTTTGTTCAGATAATGAATATCCGAATTCCTGTATTCAGTGGTCCACAAAAAGTAATTGCCTTTGTTCCTGCAGGTGGCCTGAGAAAATGCACAGAAAAATAAGATCAAAATTAACAATAACTCATGTCCTAGGAATTTTCTGTGAACTTTGCTTTAAAAGGACTATTGGATGTGGATTTGTTACATCCTTCCAACCATTCTGCTCAGTTATGGATTAAATTATTATTTCATAACTATATAATGTTGGTTTATGTACCCCATTAAAATCCATCAAGTGTTTTGACATTGTTTAATTACTGGCTCTCAGCTTGACATCAACCCTCTGTCCATTGATGCCAATATCCTGTGGGCCAGTTGGTGGCAGGATAGGCATCTGGCAAAAAATTTTGTTGGTTGGTAGGAAGATTTACCCCATCGGTTGTGCAGTTTCAACTCGTGCAGCCATGGTGTAATCCTGTACAAATTCCTTCAACCATAAAAGAATAGGATAATGATATTAAAGCCTTGTTGCCATGCTTTTTTGTTTTTTAAAATTTATTTTTTCAGTGTCCTCTGATAAGTTTGGGTTACAAATTTCATAGTTTACCACTCTGATTTTAGTTTACTGGTACACATTCCTGCTGAAGCCTCTAAACAGGGACCATGGATATCCATTACGTGTAGTCGTTCCCGGTGTTATTGGTGCCCGTTCTGTTAAGTGGCTGGATTCCATCAACATAATCGCTGAAGAATGCCAGGTTAGAATACCGTTTATTTCTCGTTTAATTTTTGTGATAGTAACTTTCTTCAATGTTGTTTATGATTGAGTTCATATTGGTACTTAATAGGGCTTCTTTATGCAAAAAGACTATAAAATGTTTCCACCTTCAGTTAATTGGGAGAATATTGATTGGTCTACGAGGAGGCCACAAATGGATTTCCCCGTTCAGGTGTTTGCTCTCTCTCTCTCTCTCTCGATAACAACTTTCGTATTAATCTCGTGTGCATTTATAAGAAGCCTTTAATATAAAGTTATAAATACAAAATAGGGTAAGGGTTTCAAATGTTAGCCGGGTAGTGGAGAATAATAGCTGAAAACTTTAATATTAAGGACCAACTTCGATCCATTAAATAATTTATACAATGTAGCTACCCAATATTTTACCATTTTTTTTATTTGATGCCTTGTTGCATGAAAAACAAAGCTATTGGAGGCTGGAAGCAGAGTCTGTGGTCAGTTCCGATGGTTTGATAGTTTGGTTTGGCATGGCTCTATTTATTTATGGCTGGTCACTGCTTAACACTGAGAACTGTAGGAAAGGGAGGCTGTGCAAACTGGAGTCGACCTTTAACAAATTCTAGCAGCAAGGGTTTAAAAATATGTTATTTCTCCAGATAAAGAATTGATTGTAGAATATTTTGTCTTTGTAAAACAAATAATATTCAAATTTAAAAAATTTAAAGGCCTCCAATCAACTGCAGTCAATCTTTAAGAAGTATAAGTTGCTTGAGGGCCATAATTTTTTGACTAACAATTTAAAGATTTGTTTCTTGACAGTCTGCGATATGTTCCTTAGAGGACGTGAACGTTGTAAAGCATGGAAAGGTCAGTGATATCTGCACTAACAGGTTCTGAATTCTAATTTTGATGCTTCTTTATCCAAATTATATTATTTATCGATGTATTTACACCATATATATTCCTTATTCTGTTGCAGTACAACATTTATATTCCTTATTCTTGTACAATATACCAGCCATACTGTACCATCAATTTTCATGTGGCAACAACAGCTGCCATATTAGCCAAGCCGTGACATAATTCCCCAGCCATTAGCCAAATGTTTTGTTGATCTTGTTGCATATATTTCATTTACATATAAAGCCGACCCATGGTTGATTCTCCTACGAGAATTCTCCCATCATATAGCAGTTTCCATTTTTTCCTGGATTTTATTACCTACATGAATTCATAAAAGCAAAGTCCTGGTGCCTGCTGGGACATGGTGTTTCTTTGAACCCATATAGGTAGGCCCAATGCCTCTTAAATGTTTTAGTTTATAAATGGCCTCCTTTGTTATTTTTGCTGTGCAGATAACTATCAAGGGATACGCGGTGTCAGGAGGTGGGCGTGGAATTGAGAGAGTAGATGTATCCATTGATGGTGGTAAAACCTGGGTGGAAGCATCCAGATACCAGAAGGCTGGCATTCCATACATTTCTGATGGTACAAGAAGCGACAAATGGGCATGGGTGCTTTTTGAGTTGAATGCTGAGGTTCCAAAGAGTGCTGAGATAGTTGCTAAAGCGGTAGGTCTTATATGTTTCTTCTCATCACATCATACTCTGCTCATATTTTGTGTTTTGGAGATATTTATTCTTGGGTACCATGAAATGAAGTCTGTGTAAAGGATTTCATCGCATCAGGGGAAGACAAAAAGGGGTAGGAGAGAGAAAGAGAGAGAGAGAGAGTTTGTAGCAATCACCATCAAATGGTGATGATCTGATAGTTCATTGCCTTGATTTTGGAAAGCATCAATGGTAGTTTAAGAATGGGTTACATTATTCCATCTTGTGTATGGGTTACTTTATCTGAACCTGTTGATCCAACATGTTGGACCTAGCATGCCAGCACTTATCCTATAGAACAAGTGGTACTTGCTTGGTTTCTCAACCTTGAAGTTAGGTGCCTAAGTCCCCTTGATGTGGCATGTCTGGTCACGTGGGCTTGATCCACATACCTACACTTCGCTAGCATAAAATATTTTTATTTTGATCAGTCTTGGCATCACATTATATTCTCATTGATTTTAAGATTTCTGAACTTGCATGTATTATAAGATATATGAAAAATGGACCATATGCATAAAGTTCAATGGGAAGTAATTCCATTCATATTATGGATCATGCAGTTTGACTCATAGGTTATTTGACTTATGCCCCCTCTATCTGAATTACATTTTTATGGTAATGGCTTGAGGTTCTTTCTG
Organism: Euryodendron excelsum; assembly: GCA_033060915.1. NCBI lineage: Eukaryota > Viridiplantae > Streptophyta > Magnoliopsida > Ericales > Pentaphylacaceae > Euryodendron > Euryodendron excelsum. Next base: position 46,904,558 of record CM065385.1, on the reverse strand, counting down.
CCCTCGCACATGATATTTTGTTGTACTCCTAATGGGCAGGTGGACATAGCTGCAAACGTCCAACCTGAAAATGTGGAAAGCATTTGGAACTTGAGGGGAATACTGAACACTTCATGGCATCGGGTTCATGTTCGGGTTGGTCACTCTAATATGTAGTAGACCACATACAAGAGAACAGAGCACTGGAATACTTTTTTCCATGCTATGATCTGTAAATTGGTCTTTTGTTGGCCACACGCTTGAAATGTAGAAAGGATACTAAACTTTGGGCCTGTCAAAGCTCTGTTTCTTTGATTGCTGAGGCTTTCTAATATGGCAGATGAAATGTGCGCCCATAGCCCGGACCTGTATCTTTGGTTTTGTTGGCTTTCGTAATAAATTAAGCAGATACTCTCCGAACCCATGTAAAAGGCATCAATTAAGCCTGGACATGTATCTATATTTCTCTTTTGTCATGCTTCAGAATTAATGGATAGTTAACCATAGCCAATAGTTTGTGTCTATAGTTGTAAATTGTGATTGAGCCCTCATTGTATGCCTTGTTCGTGTGCGTGTTTGGACGAGGTTCAGTATTCGCGAAATATTTGCTTTCCCATTATGAAAGCCAAGTAACGTATAGGGCAGACGAGGACTCGTTTTTGTTATTCTCCTTCTAAGAAGCTTCCTCTTGACCCATCCTGGACGTTGTTTTGATTTCTTAATGTGGTGTTTGGCTGTGCTATAGCCTTACACAAGTTGTTGCATTTTGCTTTGATTAATCAGGAAGAGAACTACAGACGCTATTAATGATGATGGTCAGACGCTATTAATGATGATGGTCTGCGTCATTGCAAACATAATCTATTAAACATGATATTGAAGAAGTTGGAACTCATTTCAAAATACAAACCAGGTAGGATTATCGGTTTATCAAACTTAGTTGCCAGCACAAGGGCCTAGATTTTGCAAACACCGCACAGCACCTTGTATAACTAGTGTAAACAGAGCAAGAACGTAAGAGGTTGCATTTATATAACCAACAAATAAATAATCTGCTGAAATTCATAAAATTCCCAGAAATTCAGCTCAAGTATATGATCTTGTCTTTCCAAAAAAACTTTCAAATTTTCCACTTAACTTGAACGTTTTTCATAAGGAGAATGCCCGACAACCCTTTTTTTTTGCTTTTTAGGAAAGAAGGGGGGTGTTGGACCTCCTTTCCATCATAAAATTCACTAACCATAACAGTTAGATGCAAGCCCGATAAATCATGAACATAATCTAAACAAATACAACTGATAAATTGGGCATTATGCAAAGACACATTATGATCCGTCTGTTCAAATTAGCATAATCAGAGTACTATGAACCTGAGAAACAGCAAAGAAATGTGCGGAGCACATCTCCTTCTTGTAAATATGCAACTTTCCTCCCCACCTGAGGACGAAAAGGTCAAATATATACCCAAAGCACTTCCAAAAGGGATGCCAAAGAAATCGGTGAGTGTGCTCAGAAGAAGTGCCCATCAGCAGTTCCATGATCCCTAATTCATGTGCTTCCAGGACCATCTGCAACTGGCTTGCGATTCAGATAGCGAATAACAGCATCTTCAACCCTATTTAATCCACAAAATATAATTAATCACGACTCCGAGATAAAATAAAAGGTACCAATAAAAACGTTTCACATATTACCCCCACTGATGCTGACTATATCAGTCAATTTGGAAAACTGACGCCACACAAGAATGACCTCAGACTGCTAACACGTGTCAGATACAGTATCATATGATAAGCCTTATGTCAATGATCTTACAACTAAAAAAGACCGGCAGCTGATTACTATTTTTCTAAGGTAAAAGTGAGAGGAATTGCATAATTCCAAAAATCAATTCTATTTGGCCAAGTGAGCATAGGCACTAAGAAAATAATATATTTATATATTTTTTTATATGCATATATTCCTGTATCTGTTGATATCTATATGTTTCCTAACAGGGTTACCAGATCAATCAAAAACTTCAAAAATAATGCCTGTAGACATGCATTTTCAACCGTAAGGGTCACGCTGTTTTTGTTCCCCTCTTGTTTTCCCTATGAGAACAAGAACAAAAAATTACCAGCAGCAAGTAGTGGATGAGCTTACCATGGTTGATTGAAGAAATCTGACCGACGCTCTTTTTCAGCACTACGACTTGCTTCCCCTGCTACAACCTTCAGATCCCTGCTTTGAGATTCAATCAAAGCATTAATAAATTCCACTGGCGATTGGCTGAACCCCAGAAAGAAGGCTCGTCTCCTACGGTGCTCGTGGATCTTCCTTATAGCAGTACAAACTGCTTCATCACAGGAATCAATCTCTTTGGTTTTCTCTGTGTTGGCTAATAAAGCATTCAATTCCTTCTGGATTGGAAAGGGAACATCCACCAATACATCATAGCATGCATTTCCAGCTGGAGTATTCCCAGAAAGCTTGATCTTATGCTCCAAATGTATAGGCTGTGGAGGAGACAGATGATTTGATATCTTCTGTGAAACCATTGTGAATTTCATCTTTTCCTCCCCAAACACTCTCTGGAGTGGTGGGTCACAATTAAAATAAGAAGGGTCATTTGGGTTCTGCAATTTTCTAGCTTTTACATAATGCCAGATACCAGCTATGATTCTAGGGCGAGTGTCAACCTCAATACCAAGAACTTCCATCAATGCTGGTGAAAGCTTAAATTTCTCAGGCATATAATTCATTTCTAACCTTATGTTTGCTGTAAATTCTTTATCACCTTTCCTCTTGACTTCAAAGCCCTCTTGAGGTGTAGGTGATCGAGCGCTATCCCACATAATAATATGGTTTTCCGGATATAGCCTCTGGTCCAGGGAAATGGTGATTCTTTTGAAGAAAGATGAGAACTTTGGGTACAAGGAACTCGATCTCTGCATCATCCCAGCTTGATCAGGATCCATTCCATCTTCCAAGATCCTTCCAACTATCTTGAGGGTCCAAGTAGGGGGCTCAGCATTTGGCTTCTTAGGAATTGAGTGAATCTGATTAGCACAAGTATTGAATACATAGATTCGAAGCGATTTCTGAATGGAGGGAGGGTTTTTAATGGCCTCCTGGATATCAATTTTCTTTCTTGTCAAAGCAGAATCTACACGAGACTCAAACTCAAGGAGCTGAGTGTAAAGGGCAGACTCAGGCAAAATTGCAGCCACCCTCTCCTGTAACTGCTTCTCGGGAAGTTTCTGCTTTTTTCTACGAGCAGCAGCTGCAAGCTCCATATTTCTCAAGGGTGAGATTGTGTTGGTCGGCAATAAGCCAGGCGGCCTCACTGGTGGCTTCTGACTTGTGCGTTTCACACTTGCATTGCCTGGCGTGCTAATCAATGGTGAAGAGGAACCCACATTCCCGACCCCAACAGTGTGAGGCTGATTAATGGACAGCCCTTGAGCATGTAACTGAGCTTGGAACTGGGCATGCGCCGCTTGAGCTTGGGCTTGAGCTTGGGCTTGAGCTTGAGCTTGGGCATGAGCTTGAGCCTTTGAATGTGCTTGGGCAAACGCCTGGGCTTGAGCTGCAGATAGCTGGGACAGCTGAAATTGACCCGGAAAACCAGAACCGAGTTGTTGTTGAGCTTGGGACTGTGCTTGAAGATGTGCAGTTGGATTTGCAGGCAGATTTGAAGAAGCCATCCCAACATTTCCGAAGGGGGATGAAACCCCAATATTCTTGGGTGGGTTACTGTTATTCGCAGACATCCCTGTATCTGAACTGTTTCCCTACAAAATCTTCAAAAGAGACCAAACTATCTTAGCCCCCGAAAACCTGTGTTTAATTCTTCGAACCGACGGCCTCCAAGAAGAGTCACTGTACCTAAAACCAGAAAAACCCTAACTTTTTGTGATATACTTAAAGCCCAACTCCCCAAAACCCTTAAATTATGTGACACCCAAAACATCAAATTTCCTAATAAGATAACTACTTTGGATAGCTCAATATCATCAGGGACTTTCAAATGTGATTTTCAAATGTATTTATATATATACATACATACCCGCAGATATTTCCGGAGGTCGAATAGACCATAATTTGGGCGAAAGAGCTCCAGAAAGAAAAGGCGTAAGACAAATGTTAGGAAAATGAAAGAAATTCAGAGATATGTCAAAGCAGATAAAAAAAATTTGCTCAGATATATCAGAAAAAAAAAATGTGCGGACGAGACTGTGATATAAATACAAGGATAACAGTAAAAGCTGCACGAATTGAGAGAGCTTCGATCGAAGGGAGTGAGTAGTATTCTTACAGGATGATGGATCAGTCTTGGTTTGGAGTTTTTCGCTCTTCGCTTCCCTCCGCATGAGAACGGCGAGTCACGGGTGACGGAGATCAATCGCGCGTTTGTCTTCTCTCTCTCTCTCTCCCTCTCTCACGTCGTGCTGATTTCCTCGTGAGAAGGGAACTCTGGGGCCCTAGGGAGCGTTTAAGCCCGGCCCATCTTGAAAACGGTATCGGGTTGGATATTTTGCACCTACTAAAATCTAAAATGTGATGCTCGCGTTGGTATTTGGTTGCTTCATTTTGTTTTTAGTGTTTTTGAAAATTAAAAAAAATTTCGTGTGGGAACAGTTTCAGAAACTTTAAAAAATATATTTTTAAAGGCTGTCAAAATTGTGGTGTTTTTTCAATTTTTTTTTAAAAATAAGTTTCAGAACCAACTTACTAAACGCAGTTTCGACTGAAACAATTTTTAAAACTAATCCGTCAAATAGAGCTGAATTTAAAAAAACGAAAATAAAAAACAAAAACTAAAACCATATCTGAACGAGTAAATTCAGCAATTCAAAAATACAATTTAGAATTATTCCTTAAGAATGGGTGATTTTAGAAAAAAAAAAATTCTCAAAAACAATTTTTGGAAACAAATACGTTAAACAAGTCTTCCGTGTCATTTTTCACACAAGTTTTTTGTATTACTTGTATTTTCCTTTTTCTAAGAACAGAAAATAATTTTCAGAAACTAAAAACTAAACACACATGAAATGGTGAACCACCCACCATTCTACATGTGCTCTAAACTAAGGTTGCAAATTAATCAAAGAAAGCATATTACTTGATTCACGCCATCTCAGGCTTGAAAAGCCATCGGTTTGCATGAGATCTTAACATTTTATCTCAATTTAGCTTCTTATTGAGCCAATATACATGGGTTTTGATGTGAAAACAAAAGTACATGGATTTTGATGGTGTGAGACTGGTTTGTTTCATTTTGCTATTTTTAGGTTTTGCAAGGTAATTTAGTTGATACGAGTTGAGTTTACTTAACATTAAACTCTATGAATAACAGATGAAGCTCGAGTTTGAATTCATACATGGTCCTAAAGAAGCTTAAAGTTGTGTTTTCAAGGTATAACTTTTTGAGCCTGAATAAAGTTCATCACAAGCAAAATTTTTGAATGTCTTCGTTTCATCCTGTATACCTAATTCAGATAAGTTGCCTCTCATTTGATGTTTTGAGTCACAGTCGTTCCGAGTAAACACAAGCTTGCCTTGTGTATCTCCATAGTTGCAAACAAAATTTGCATTGGTAGAGCAGAAAATATCAAAGAAGATCCTCACAGCAAAATAAATACAGGCATCAATCAAGAATCAGATAAATAATGGAAAATGCAATGCAAGTAGTAGTTTATAGAGCCTTAGACCCAGGGAATTTCAATCTAAACAGAAAATAACGATCAAATGCTACCATATGTGATCAGAATACACAGCATCTTTTACTTACGCCAACACTCTAGTTTATCATGTTTTGCTTTTTATTCAGATTAACCATGGAACTTCATAGAGAATCAAGAGTTCTGTCCTCAAGCTACCATTACAGAACAATTGAGAATAAAGTGACTAAGCCGGTTTCTGTCTTTGTTAATCAGCCTCCATTGCAATTCGTTGGCATCAGGATCGGGGCAGCAAGTGTAAATAGTCATACAATTAGCAGCACCAGAGACAGAGGATGCACCTATTACAAGCAGCTCATTGCCCAAAGACTTGAATGCAACCCCCCAACCTCTATTGGAATCAGCTCTTACTGGGACTGGGCCCAACTGCTTCCATGTGTTGCTGCTCTTCACATAGACCTTAAGCTGGTTGGAAGAGGCTTCAAGTGAGTAGAGCTCATTATTTACAACAGCAACTAGAGGTGGAGAATGAGAAGTTAAAACTGGACTATCTTTTAACATGTCAGGGATCAGTTCCCATCTGTTTCTAGCCTCGTCAAAAAATTCCCCACAGGTGAGTTCCCCATCCCCGTTCCGCCCCCCAATCACATGGAACCTATTGTCCATGTAACACCCCGAGCATAGCTTCCTGCTCCTCTTCATTCTCGGGAGGGACTCCCAAGATTTACTCTCTGGATTGTATTTCTCAGCAGTATCATAGACTACACTATTTGGCTCCTTCCCAACCCCACCAGCTACAAAAGCAAATGTACCACATGTGGCAGATGCAAACAAGCACCTTGGGGTGATCATAGAAGGACCCTTGTACCATCTGTTCATTGCCAATTCATACCTCCAAATGACAAGACCATCATACTCCTTGCCTGAAACAAGCAGATGGGTCCCTGCACAAAATGACTCTTTATCTCCGGCTGCGAAACAAATATCTGTTTTTAAATCTGGAAGCTTCCTCTGAGACTTAAATTCCCGATCAAATGCCCACCAACTACCTTCCCCAATTCCCGACATGAAAACAGATGGTTCCCTAATTCCATTATCAGTCCTAATCTTAAATAGCTCTCCACTCTTCAAAAGTGTTAAATACCTCCTGTTCACAAAGCATAACTTCCAATATTCTGACCTAGGAACCCTAGACAATATCAGGCCCTCTATCTCATAATTAAGTGAGGGAATATAGGAGTAATCTGCATCCTGAGGTTCTACACCAGAGGAACTGCCATCACTGGCAGAAAGTCCAAGCCAGTTCTGGTCTGATCTACTACTAGTCTTGCAAACCCTCATCTTTAATGGTGGACTACCAGGACTGACACTATAGCCATTACCACAATTCCTATTAAGCCCACCATTCTTACTCCCACAATGGCGATCTTCATTGAAATCCTTGCTTCCCTCCTCAGTTTCTCTCTCTTTTCCCGTGAACATTGAGCAAACACCTTCAAATTCTTCAAATCCTCTGCATACTCACCAAATAACCCAGAAAAAATCATCACTAGCAATCCAATAAACAGCATGCAACAATTACCATACAGGCAAGAAAATTAAAAACCTCAAATAAAGTATAGCTAAATACAGTTTCATGCTATGGTGCATAATCAAAATTTGAATGTCAATATTGATTTCACTTCATACTTAACCACAGGTACCAAATATGATTGAAAAGCTTTGCAAGTCTAGTTTCAAAATAAAAGGTGGATCATAAGTCAAATTATCTGTGGAGACAAATTAACAATTTAATGTGTGTGGAAGTTGTATACCTGAGTCGTACCAGAGTAAATCTTGAATCTGCCTATCTTGTACTCGACTTGTACATAGTTGTTTTTAAAATTCCTTTGATGCCCTTTTAAGTTTGTATGATCATTCTAGATGTGGTTAGTTGACCCAAATTGTCTAAGGGTTTTTCAAATTTCCAGTGGTGCTATTTACTCTTTTCTTTTTTCCCACACATGTAAAGAAACACATGCACGCATCCACACATCAAGATTTATATATCCAAACCCGACTTGTTACCAACATTTTAGAATATTGTTCTTGCATATTCTTTAAGGCTTGTGAATTTGAGAGGGAAAAAACATCATTGTAACAGTTTTGTTGAATTTACTCATATTTTCTTTAAAGAAATATTGGACTAATACTCAATGCCTAGCGTAAAAATCCAAACATTTACAAGTAGCTAGCTTGTTAGGAAAGGTGCAGAATCAGATTTGATTGAAATTCACTGTCAAAATTGAATATACCCCATTGTTAAAACAGGTGCTATCCACCTATAGGAATTAAGCTTTGCAGATCTAGTTTCAATATAAAAACTGGTTCACCAATCCCTTTTCTTAAAGGCAGCGATACATTAAATGTTCCAAATTCTTCAAATCCTATCTATACTCACTAAATAACCTTCACTAACAATCCAACAAAAGGCATGCAATAATTACCATAGATGCAAGAAAATTAAAACCCTCAAATAAGAAAGTATAGCCACATACAGTTTTATGATATGGATTGATCAAGATTTAAGGGCATACAAACAATAATAAAAAAATCTGGAACCCTAATGAAATAATCCTATGAGAAACTGAAACCTACAAAAAAAAAAAAAGAAGAAGAAAAAGTCTTTCAAGCGACTAGCAGAAGAAGAATCATAAAAGAGGAAGATGCATGGTCAGATAAGAAATTGACACTCATAAGGAAGAATTGTTTTATGTCAGGACTGATCATGATCCACAAACAAGGCTTAATAAATGCATAAAGTCAAGAAAGAGATTTCAGCTAAAAAAGTGACTCAAAAAACTGTAGTCTTATTCCAAAAACTGAATGAGCCTCTCTTCTTCTTCTTCTTCTCTCCTTTTTTCTTTTTTTCATTTTTTTCCAAATACGCAGAGACATATATAGACCTACAAAAATAAGTACCCAGATGACAGATTGCCCATAAATAATAGCTTTTCACGTCCTGAGCTCGTCGACACATTCAAGAGCTCAGTGAATGCACTTTGCAATCCTAGGAACATGAGAAATAAAGACCAGAAGTTAATTCATACGATATGGGTTGATCAAAAAAATAGGATCAAACCAAAATACAAATATTTGTTTTTAGATGAACAATTAGTTAACAAATCAGTGGATTTACAAACAAACCTTCGACAGAAAATCAAGAACGCGAGACAAATTGAAGCCTGAGACCAGAAAAACAATTTCTTTTATGCTATGGCTTCATCAAGATTCAGCTGATGATGAGTGAATACGCACACTAGTCCTACGAAGAAGCTAAGGAGGCGACCCAAAATTCATGAAGTCGTGTATATATATAGAGAGAGAGAGAGAGAGAGAGAGAGAGAGAGAGAGAGAGAGGCGTACCAGAGAAGTCAAGGACTGTTATAGAAGAAGAAACCGAAAGAAAAAAATGGGTTGACACAAGTCTCTAGGGTTTTGAAGGGTTAGGGTTTTAAGTTTTATCAACTGGGTGCAGAAGAGGATACCCAAGAATTTTTTCCACAAAGGACGAGAGAGAGACCATTGACAGATGTAGAGAGAGAAAGGAAAGAAGGTGCGCCCATTAAAGCGCAGAGCGAGGTGAGAGTGAGTGAGTATATTGTATTCAAAGAGTTCTTCGCAGGTCGCACCCCCCATTTGCTGGGATTTATGCATAAATTAGTGCGCGAGTAGCGATTAAAATACGCCGATATTGTAAAACACAACAGTGCCAACAGCAATAGCATCGTCGATTTCCGGAAATGCAGGTTAGAGAGAGAAAGAAGAGAGATATCAGTATATATAATATATATAACATATCTATCCATCTATCTAGAGAGAGAAACCGTGTCACGGTGTTTCCTTCTGCATACCTGAGTGGATTCCAATTTTAATTTGGGGGTAAAATGTTGATTTGGAATACCACTACCACGCTCTCTTTGATTGTGCTGGTCACGCGCTGAAATCACCCCAAATCATCACGCAACAGATTCCCTTTCCATATTTGGTTGAAAGGTTCGCTTTGATGGAAAATGGCATAATTGCCTTTCTGGTGAATGTCATGTTATCAGCGGGAAGTGAATAATATGGCCCAAAGTGGAGGAAAATGCCTCAAATGCGTTTTGCACTTCCCTCATAATGTTTTCTAGTAGTATCCAACCAAGTTAACAAAAAAAGCATTACATCCAAAAGAAAGAACCGGCATTCCCTCCCTAGCATAAATTAAGCTTTACCTTAATTAAAATGGTCTTTTCTTTTGTTTTATTTTTGTTTATGTAGTTAGAAGTGTCCGGATCAACTTACGCGTATCTTTATTAATTTACTTCCAGTTTTGATTAAGGGCGCTAAGACTAGAGAATTTACGGGAAATAAATCTCTCTCATCCCTATCTTCACTAGGCTCATCCTAAATTGGTCCTTTTGTTAGGGTTTTTTTATCACACCTAAGAAAATTTATGTTCATGTAGCTTTTTTATCAGCTTGTTACATGTCCTAGCTATAGACATAAAAAAAAAAAATTCCTCTCTCCTTCTCTAGTTTATCTAAACAAGCGGGTAAACAACTTCAAGGGCATGGTAAAAAAAGACACAAGAGAGTTCATACAAAATTTGCATCTTACAAAAAAGTTGCATCTAAACAATTTGTTTGTGTTGGATTTGGATCTAGATCTTTAATTGACTACTCACTCGAATTTGTATAAGGTTGTCATCTATATGAATCATATAAAATGTATGCATTACATGAATAATAGTTGACAACAAAGAACCTAAAATAGAATCAAACTTAAAGTCTCATGCAATTGACCACTAGAACACATTGTAGTTGTGTGAGCTGTAGTTGTTTAGCAATGTTTTTTCATGTTACATATGAAAAATGGAACGTGAATAAGCTGAACGGTTATTGATCCAAGAAGAACCAAGCTCCGAAATTAGTTAAAATGTGTACAAGTTGACTGGGATACCCCATTTAAAAAAAAAAAAAACAATATCATACATGAGAACTAGTTCTAGGCTCACATCTGTCCTATTCGAATAATAAGAATCAAGAATATATCATAGTGCTAATTAACATACTCTAGGATTATTTGAATCACAGCCAAATGCCAGGCCATAACCCTGGAAAGTGGAATTCCATTGGATAAGGCTTATCTTTTTTTTAATATTCTTTATTCGAAGGTCATGTGCTGTCTCTCCACTTATTAGTGTGGTGGATTTGCCTTTCAATCTTTGGGTTCTTCTTTTTTTAATTCGTATATGTATTGTAATCCAAATTTCACTGTCATGATCGTGTAAGCTAAGCATTTGTATTAGATCGTATCTTATAGATTAAAATGCGTAACCTATTAAAGAAATCAAGCATGCATTGGTTGCAGGACAAAACCTAATCAGCTTTAAGCCCACAGATTTAGAAAGAGCATACTTATATAGCCCCAATCTTAATATACAATTAGCCCACTAATCCTTATTTAATTAATTGCTTTGCATTTTACAGCACTAGATCCTTATTGGAGATGAAGAGGGTTAATTAAACTAATCTAAAGGGTCTCATTTACCTAAACCTGTCATTTTCTTTTGGTGCCCACTTGTCATGGGAAGCCTCAATTACTTGATATAAGAAATAGGAATGACCATGCTTTCGATGTCTTTACTCAAAACATACACACCATAGGAAGCCATCAACTCACATGACTCCAAATTGTGAAGATAATCCAATGGTTACTTTTTTTTTTCTTTTTCTTTTGTAGATCTGGAGGCTGAGATTTTGTAAAGTGGATACTCAGTATCTAAAATTACGAATTGGGTGCAAGAGAAAATTCTGAGAAAGTATTCTCAACATGAAATTGTCTATCAAAATGATTGTATGATGGTCGCGCATGCTGCGCATAGAGCAGGCTGGTAATAGCCAAAAGTCCGTATCTCTTGCTCAATCTCCACTTGAAGAGCTTACGGTCAAAGTGCGCTAATCTAAGATAATAATATCTCAACGGTTTAGATATTGACAAAGAATAATGCTTTCGCAAGAAAATCTAGAGTAAGCCCAAGAAAATCTCACGTTGATCGGTCCTTGTTGACTGGTCAAGAAAATCTATCACAAAATTCAAAGTGTTTTCAAGATAGCCAACGAACCAAATAAAATTTATTATAAATTTGACAGAGTTATCATTTTTCTATTTATTTTTTTTTAAACTTATGACGGACGAGTATATATCTATGTGACAGAAATTTTAGAGTTGAATCGACACTTACTCAATCTGAGGTGAATGTTCAAAGTTAACCAAATGGCAAGTAGTAGACATGGACTTGTGTCTAAGTTCATGCTTTCATTTCAAAGGTCACAATGGGCTAAATACTGTTGGTTGGCCCTTTTACAAGGGCCACTAAGACCGGATCCAATATTAAATCTCTATTATGAGTACTCAGGCCTTTATTGTGCCACATGCAGGAATTGGGTCTAGGCCCTCAAAAGGACTTCTTCACCCAGTCCTAGAGAAGAGGAGGAAGAGGTCCAGAAATTAGGCCTACAACCATCTCGGATGGATCCAAGGTCCGACGCTTAAACTGCTGAGGTACTACTTTTTATCCTCAAAACAAAGATGAGAAAGCCGAAGGGACTCCCACCACACCACCATAAATCAAACAGATCCGTTCATGGCTTCCTCATCCCTCTCCAATTTCCTCTCCTTTTTCACACTACCAAAACCACCGCCACAGCCTAAAACCCCACCGCCCAACCTTTCTCTCTCCTCCGATTCTCTCCCCTCTCTCTCCTCTTCTTCTTATTCATCGAGAAACAGAGATGATTTGGTTCCCCTAGTTGCGTCCAACGAGGGATACCATCCCTTATCGTCCGATACCATGTCCGTGTTGTGCCCGTCTCTCGCATATGCCAACACGCTCTTCTTCCGATCCGGCTACAACGTCCAGGTCATTGTCGACGACAATGAGCCCGAAGAGAAGCTTCTCAATCGGTTCCGAAGAGAGGTAATGAGGGCCGGTGTCATCCAAGAATGCAAGCGGAGGAGGTTCTTTGAGAACAAGCAGGACGAGAAGAAGCGCAAAACCCGTGAGGCCGCCAAGCGAAACCGTCGAAGGTTTGAAATCTCTCTGCCTATGGTCTTTTCTGCTTCTTTGGTGCTGTTTCTCTAATAGATTACTAATGCATTTGGATTCTGATTAAAAAGTTTTGGTTTTTTCGGGTTTTGTTTCTTGGTGAGAGACAAATTTTACTGGAACAGCAACTTAATCTTGTTGATCCTCTGGGTCCTCATTTACGCATGTAGTAATATATAGACTATAGTTGACAAATATTTTGGATGTTGGACAGAATGTGTATATATATATAACCTTTGATGTATGGAGCCAAATGGGGGATTTGATTTCCATGGAATATCCAAACATACCCTTAATATCTAGTCAGAGAATTTGTAATTCACGTCTCTTATAGCTTGTAATGAAATTGTGTGCGTTTTGGGTAATTATATCGCCCCTCCCTTCTGAAAATTTATTTTCTGTTCATCAAATAGCTCCTCCCCAACACATTATTATTTTCTGTTTAGATGATCATCTGTATATTTTATTCTCAGACGGCCCCAGTGGAGAAATTCGGCACAGGATAAGCAGGAAGTCTCCAACAGCAAGAAGCAAGAAGAGGATGAAGATAACTGGGAACTTCCTGCAGGAGGCCTTCCCTAGTGATGTTATTTCACTCTCTTTTTTTCTTTCTTTGGATAACGCTCTTTTAATTGTGAGAAGATTTCAGTCCATGTAAGTTTCGAGGTGAATTGCGTCCATTAACCTTTCGATAAATACTTGATTAGGGCGGCCGTAAAAGTTTGATTCAAAGTTCGGCTCTCATTCAGCTCATTCAAGATCATTTTGTTATATAAACATGTTAAGGTTTAAACATATTTTAAAGTTAGTTAATTAATTAATTGAGTTTGGCTCAATAAGTTTTTATATACTAAAAAATTTAAACTATTTGAGTTCGACTTGATTAAAATTCATTTGAGATAGACTATAAAATTAAACAAGTCAGACTTAAACACAATTTCAAACTATTACGTTTTCAAGTCAAGTTTAAATAACCTATTACTTTGACCCGGCTCAACACTTTTTAAGGCCTTTTTACTTGACTACTTCTTTGGATTAACCAACTACTTAGAAAAATATAAAGAAGTAACTACTTAGAAAAATATAAAGAAGTAAACGACATGGTAACGAACTTAAAGAACTTTTCAAAAAGTTCAATCCTACTCCGAACTCAAAAAACTTCTTCCAAAAGTTCAATCCTTCTCCAACCGAGCTTGAGGTGGTGCAGATTTTCAAAAAGGCTTCCAAGTTGCAGAGTTGATTCTATAGGTAATGAGAAGGGTCAGGCAATGGGGATGCGTGGACCTACGATAGTGAAAGGCAATGCCACGACCATGTTCAGTGACTAGCCAGAAAATTGGACCAGATAGCAGTTGGGGAGCTAGAAAATTGATCTAGAGGGGACACCTACTAATGACAACTTAATTTTTTTTTTAAATCAACAATAATCACTTGACTTCTGCATATACGTTTAATATACAAAAAGTGATATTTTTTAACAAATTTGTACAAAAAATTTTACTAAATGATGTGATGATAATATTTTTATAATGTTTGATTTTAAACTGAAGGATTTAGATTCAACCGTATCACTTTGTACAGGAATTTTGTATAAATTTTTTGTATGTATAGCATTACTCATAATGTATATATGTTTATATATAATATAAAAAGAGGTCTTTGAAAAAAAATAACTATTTAGTAGTATCTATAAATTTTTAGGGAGGAAATTGATAAATGTATCTAAAATTATAATATAAAAAATAATTTTTAACTATTCAAGGGCATTTACAAATTTTTAGATGGGAAAAATCAACAAAAAAATTTTAAAATTAGTGGTAAAAATATAATTTTGAAAGTTGAGCCTTGAGTGGCTCCGCCCGTCCACAGGGATAAATACCTGATGATTCAAGAAGGTTTTGATCCGTTGGTCGACGGGTAACAACGGTCTATATGTATCTGGGATGGATGCTCTCTTTAATGCTTCTACCAACCCTTGCGAATTCTGACAACAAAACCACAATGGAATAACTAGCTTGAAAACTTTGAAGGGATCTCAAGTTCCACAACAGATTGTTTTGTAAGGCAGTACTCATGTGGTTCAATGGATAGGCTGCTTCTTCTAATGTAATGTAATTAAGTCAATACTCATGTGGTTCAATAGATGTACGTCTTCTTCTAATGTAATGTAATTATGAATCTTGCAAAGAAACATGATTTAAGGAGATGAGAATTAATTATTTAAATTGAGTAACACAATGTATTTTAACAATACGCACTTTAGGAGATGAGACCCGCTAAAGGGACTGATAATTTAAATATTTGTATTTATTAGAAGAGATAATTTGGATCCTCGTAATAATCAATACATGGTGGTAACATTTGACAATATTTTGGATTTAATTGGCACACATGTTTATTTTTTTCAAAATAAACAAAATACAAAACACTTGTTATTAATTGAGAATAACGTTTTATTACTAGTGAATTTTCATACTTATCACAAGTGAAATTGGCCAATGATATTAACAAGAGAAATAATAAGGCAAACTAAAAAGGGAAGATGTGAATTCCAATAAGACTGCCGTCCAAAATAGAAAAATGTTATAGTCACAGCTTTCCTCATTACATTTTCATCACTACTAACTAAATATAATAAGTGAGTATGATATGAACTTATCAATGTAGGTCTAATTATTTCATTAATAAAATATATAATAAAGTAATAATGTGACTCTAGCATTACTGTTTAAAGTAAGTTGTAATTTTGATTTATTTAAAAATGATGAACAAGTTTAAACGAGGTTGATGTAATAAAACTTAGACACAAGTATTATTATTTATGCCAAATTTTATACACTTATTCAAGTTTTTATTTTATTTTATAAGTTTCTAACTCTCCAACGTCTTTTTATATGATGGAGATGAGCTACAATTTTTTAAATTCTTTTTCGAACCCAAATAATAGAAGAAGAAAAAAGAAAAGAAAGTTCATTCAATTTTAATTGATTCCAAACACAAAAACAGAGATTTCTTTGGATCCAAATTTCCTAGTGGATTTGTTTCCATATACGGGACCGGTTTGGTTGCTCTGTGGAAAAGCGGGTTACCTCTGCTGGCTCAAACACTATAAATATGGTTCACTCTCCTCATTGAGAGAACGAAATATTTGAAGACGCTAGACGCTCCACTCTCTCTCTCTCTCTCTCTCTCTCTCTCTCTGTGAACCAGTGATGGCTTCTATCCCACACAGGAACAACCTTCCCAACGGACCTCCGTCTGTTAAAAAGCCAAAGGTTGCTTGGTATTGAATTTGAAATACAACACGTTCTTAAAGAGAATCATCGCTTCAGAGATTTTGAACTTTAATTTGTTTTTTTTTTGACAAATTTGTACGGTTGAATTTGAGATGATCTCTCTGATTCTGATTTTGTTTTTGGTTGAAGATCGACAATGCATATTACTTCGTGAACAATAGGGGAGAAAATCAGATGATCAATATTAATGGCTGGAGCTATCCACAGAACGTTTCTGCAATGCCAGCGTCGACAAGGATACCGGTGGGTATCGTGGTTTCTATTTGTTTCATAAATTTTGTGTTCTTTTAGTTTCCTTCTTTCCTAAGAAGAAAAAAAAAAAGAAAAAGAAATAAAGCGACGCAATGTGCTTATATATTTATTTTCTTTTCTTTTCGTTATTTTTTTTAAAGATGCTGTTTTAATTGATTCTTTTTATTTTATTCTATACATTTACTTCTTAGCAATCAAGCGGAAGATAAAGAAGAAAAATTGGGGTGGGAGGTTTTATTTTTTTGGGTGATTGGGTCATCACACATACATTTTTATATTTATTTTTATAATTTGTTTGTGTGTATTCAGTTTTTCAACAATTAGCAGTTTGAAGGGAGTAAACAGGAGATGCAATTAAATGTTCAACTTTTCCATTTGGCAGTTGTAGTTTAGGAATTCCATATTACCATCTTGAATTCTCAAGTTGTGAAATAAAAATGTTTGACCCTGTTCCAAACAATGATATTTGTTCTTGAAGCTATGAAAGTTTGTTTTCATATCTGTATTGTTAACATCTTCAATCTTATTGTTTTGTTGGAAATTTAGAACCAAAATGGTTTAGCTGCGGATAATTTTCTTCTGCCAGCACCAGCAATACAGGGTAATTTTTTGAAGCATGTGTTTCCATTTGTATTTCACAAATTGTCTTGTGGTTTTTTCAATTATATGATTTGTCCATACTAAATTTGAAGGGTTTTCCAATTACAGCATATAAATCAGCAACTCACATCTCTCTATCAAGTATGCATCAGCAGCAGAATCCAAAATTTGGCACACCAACACCTTGGTGCAGGCTTCTGTCAAAGTATCCTTCGGTATTTCTCACTTGAAAGATTTTTCATTAGCGTTTTTGCTTATGTTCATACACTTCTGGTTAATTGAACGTCCATATTCCTTGTTCATTTTATTTTCATTTTGCTTATTCTCTGCAAGTATAGAAGGGAAAATTTTCAGTTAGATGTTAGGTGCACATAAGGATATTCCTCTTATTTGATTTGGGCATTTCAGTGTGTGGGGGAAATAGCCATTAAGAAAAGGGGCATGCCAGAATTGCATGTAATTCTCAGTTCAATTTTTTTTAGTTCAGAATATAGTTTTTCTTATTTTTGATTGTTGGATATAATTTTGTTTTATTCTTTTCTCAATTCTGCAACAAGATATATGATACCTGAATTCTTTTGCCTCTTGTTGCTGCAGAAGATAGACCTTTCCATCTGTACACCTGTTTTCACTATTGGTTCAGACAGAAGCTGCCATCTCATTATAGGGGACCCAAGGACGAGTGTGAACCTTTGCAGGATTTTCCAGCGACAACAGGTATCATTGGGAATTTTGCTTATTTAATTATCTGCATCTGCTCCTTTTGTTTTTGATAGAAGATGGGTTGTCAAATGGTGTACTGGAGTCTCGAGCCTTTGGTCCTTGTGTTGGCATTAACTCTTTTTTGGGGACCAAAATATTGCTACTAACTTTCCTGGATGTGCTCAGATTGATGGTTGCTCAATTGCCCTGCTTGAATGCCTGTGGGGCAATGGGAATGTGCAAATTAACAGGAGGACTGTGGAGATGCCTTTCTGCAGTGCACTTAATCATGGGGATGAAGTAGTTATTAATTTGGCAGGGAATTATTCTTATGTATCCTACACTTGATTTCTGTTTGTGTGTGTGTCTTATTCAAAACAAGAGGGAGAGGAGTAGTCTCCGTCTCTGTCTGGTCTTACTTAACTGTTTAAAAACATAGATTTTCCATCACATTAATAGTGGGCCTATGGCTACAGTTTTTCCTTTTGTTGGGATGGATGAAGCTCAAATGAGGTCCGTGGATCCTTTGGCCACGGTAGGTGCTTCTATAAAGGTATTATGTAAAGGTGTAATTTATCACTTGTAGTGAAACCCCAGAAAGGGTATAAAAATACGTTTTCGTTAACTAAAATCATAGGAATCAGTTCTAACTATCCTTAAGCAGGTTGTGTAAGATGAAAGCTAGCCAGCAGGTGTCTAGGTCGTGTGTCTCTCCCAGAATTGCAGCACTCAAATCAGGGATTATTGACGTCAGAGAAATAGAAATCTCATTTGACAATTTTCCCTATTATTTATGGTAGAACCCTTCTTTACAACAGTAATATTTCTTGTCTTGTCATTTTTATGTACTTAATTCTATGTTATGACATCAATTGCAGGTTTCTTATCATAATTCAGTTTGAGTATGTTAGTCTATTCTGCAGTTGTTTTGAATCTGATAGCTATTTCTTATAATGATGTTGGCTCATTCCCTTCTTGTGCAGTATAGTTGGTTTAATGGTCTACATGGCAGCATGCTTACAGGTATTTGGTGTCGATAGCAGAGGAATTCACTTTATCACTTTTCTTGGATGAGAAACATTTTTCCTTTCACCTCTTCACACTGAAGTTGGTAAAAGTTCATGCAGCTTCCTGGGGAAGCCCAAAAAATTTTGCAACGATGACCATTTATCCACATATAGTTATATTGCATGTACATATTAAACATACTAAACAAGTACACATACGAGAGGAATCTAAGAGTCCTATGTGCTGATGAAATTGTCATCACACATTGGAAACAATCTAGATCCTAAATGGGAAAGGAAGAGGTATGCCCAAATATGGAAAGATAGTAGAGTCAGGATGATACATCGGGCAAACAAAGCTACGTGTTGTATAGTGGGAGACTAAACTTAAGCAGTCAAGGTTGTTTCGTGCAATTTTTTTCTTTTCTAAAGGCAACGATTGTATCAACATCTTCACAAAAAGCAATTATGGATATTTATCTTTAATTGGTGCTACTCTCCTGCAATAATAGCATAAAAATGAAGATCAGAATTTGACAGAGAATATAATACATATATTCTTTACACCTTAACTTCTTGACATGAAAATTATCCCCTGATTTTTATACACAGCTGAGCTACATGAGAAGGCTATTATCAGATGTTAAGCTTCTTGAGCCATTTGACCGATGTTGTGGTTTCGCTGTATGGGACTATTGATGAATGAACTTTCTTAGTGTGTCGAGATGCCATTATGCCCTTGTAGTGTATTGAATGTACTTGTCTTTTTCAGAAACTTGTTTTAACAGTAAATGTTCTCCAATATTACACCTGCTCCCTCTTCTGCGTATGCAACAGTTTATTCGACATTGATACTTTTTGGTGTTCATTTACTTGACTATGTTATTCTCCTTTAGAGGGTCCACTATGGTTTTCCATGGGTTTTAATATTTCATTGCAGGCTAGTATTGGGGTGTATCAACTTTCAATTTTTTTCCAGTGATAGGACTAAACGTGTTCTGGTTGCATCCATGTTTCTACACATGAAGCACGGGAAGTAAGCGAGATGTAATTCAGAACTTATTGATGCTGTAAGACCAAGAATTTTTCTGTCTGGTCCTGCAGGTGCACAAGACCATCTCCTTGTCCTAATACATTTGAGGATCATTTTTTTTCCCAAAATTCACTACTACAGCGTGTAAAGTTCTTTGCAACCATTTTGCAGGCTCTGAGATATATCAGGAGAAGTTATCAAAGGGACTTGCTCATCACTTTGGGGCTAAACTGCTTGTATGGCATAGCCGCTTGTATCCATCTGTAAGTAGCAAACCTTTCCGATGCAAATAAATGAATTGAAGAACTTCTGCTTCAACGTTTGACTTATTTACGTTAGTGTTAGTGTGCTACATTCTATTGTTTTTTCTGGTAATTAGTGAAGATGGAGACTTATGAACAAGTAAATAATTAGTTGTAAAAATTTGTTATAGGGTTCATATACTATGGGAACAGTAATCATATGATGTGTTGTTGAACCAGCTACGGTTACATCCATGCCCTATATTTGCTCAGACTCTTCCTTCTCAATCTGCAAAAATAAAGAATCAACCTTTCAGTAAAGGTATGTCTCTGCTTGTGCTGTCAATGGGGTTTTACTCCTGTACATTAGCCTGGTGACATACAGATATGGAACATACAGGTGACCGGCTGATATTTGTGGGTTTGAATTTTGGTGGCTTATGTTCAACAGTTATCCCAAGGTACAATTTACATGACTTATTTTGCCCTTGGTACCATATCTTTTAGTTGAAACATATACACTTTCTTTTGTTCTTACAAATAAATATTTTGTTTCTAGACAGTAGGACTTCAATAGATTTTGTGGCTTTGATAGGGCCCTCCAATATAATGGATGGTTCTCAAACTAGTGAAGATTTAAGTGTAGCTGCTGCAGCATCACATGATTGAGTGACATGCGACATGTAACTTGTTGCCAGTTGTTTCTAGACAGTAGGACTTCAATAGATTTTGTGGCTTTTTTAGGGCCCTCCAATATAATGGATGGTTCTCAAACTAGTGAAGATTTAAGTGTAGCTGCTGCAGCATCACATGATTGAGTGACATGCGACATGTAACTTGTTGCCAACATGGAAGGCTGGCTTACTTTATGCGCAAGTCCTTTCCTTGATGATTATGCCTCCAATTATTTTTGTTTATTCATCCAGCTTGAGTAACCCAACCAGTGGAACAGAATAAGTCCATCTAGTCAGCAATTGGTGAAGCAAAAGAAAACCCCCGCGTGGGGAATAAATGAAGAAAAAAATGAACATGGAGTTTGTAGGTATGCGGGTCAGGGTCCACAAGGCCATATGACTTGTATTGACC
This sequence comes from Euryodendron excelsum, assembly GCA_033060915.1. NCBI lineage: Eukaryota > Viridiplantae > Streptophyta > Magnoliopsida > Ericales > Pentaphylacaceae > Euryodendron > Euryodendron excelsum. The sequence continues at coordinate 46,883,566 of CM065385.1, read as the reverse complement.
GTGTGCTTGAGATGATCCTGAGTATAGGATGGCGGAGTAGTATAACTCGGAATACGAGATCGTTCCCACAAGGAGCTATGTGCACAGGACCGAAAGAACTAAAACAAGACTCTTAATCGCTCATGAAAATCCGAACAAAATGCTTATAAAAAGAAAGTAAAATTATGGTTGTTTTGGAAATGGTTTGATTATCTAAACTAGCTAACAAGCAAATGCTAAACAACACGAACAATGTTTGATTTTAAAGTAATGAGAACAAGTCTTGGGATTAATCGATCTAACCAATTGTATTTCTTGGAATTCCAAAGGAGGTATTCTATAATTCAAATCCTTCGAGTACGTCGTGAGTCTCGGGTTCGGAAATTTTAGCAATAAAAACAACTTGTTCTTTAGAAATTCAACTTCTAGCATAAATCGAGTTTTTAGATTCAAGGACGAATACTATCGATTCATGCAGCGCATATACTGAATATAGACTCATGCATAAACATTACTGAATATAATCAATCATCCAAGTTTTCAATGATTTCTAGAATGAAGAAGACAAAGAATGATAAAAACGGAATATTTAGCTTTAAAACTCGAAATATCACATTCTTTGTTCATTCAAGACCTTCCATCGGTCTTCACGATTAATCCCGAGATGGGGAGAGTTAGCTATTCATCTCCATCTATGAAAAACTTCAAAATAATGGAATACAAACTGAAAATAAGAATTTAATGCAAGAAAACAAAGGAAATCTCGAATAGAACGCAAGAAATCTAAAGAACTTGTATTAAAACTTATATTTAAGTGATTACAATTATAAATACTCAACAATCTAACAAATATAAGCTATTTTAATGAAAAACTTGCAAAAATCCTTAATTATAGCCGCCTCCGTACTCCCCCAATTCGAACATAATAGCTTTGTATTTATAGGGATTGCGGTTCTTGGGCAGTTCGAACGCCCCACACAGTTGTTTGAATGGCCTGAGAGGGTGTAGTCCCCATTTTGCCTTGGCGTTCGAATGCCTAATCTGCTGTTCGAACGCCCAATTTGCTGTTCGAACGCCAAGCTTTGAATAAGACCCCAAGTTTAGCCTTAGCGTTCGAACGCCAAGTGTATTTTTTGAACTTAAATGAGGCGTGTGGGGGTGTTTTGTTCATTTCATTTACAAGTCATTTGCGCGAGAAAGAGAGAACCCAAGAGAACACAAGAGAGACAAAAGAGAAAAAAAAGAGGATTCGAAAGAGAGAGCCTTTGCATTCTATTTTCTCGTCAACCCAAGGCTAGCCAAGGCTTCCTAGGATAATTGTGAACCTTTCCCTCTCCTAGCATTCAACTTCCAAGGTAAGTTTTTAAAGTTTTCAAAATTTTCATGCCCTACACCCCTAAGTTTTCCCCATTGCATACACCTAGGTTTTTTTTGATATCAATTAGGGCTTTGCACTGCACTTGCACGGGGGTGCACGGGTGTGTATTCTTGGGTAGTTGAAACCCTAAAAGCCATGTCCTACACACACTAGAAAAACACTGCACACCATGTGTTTGATAAAATGCCCCTTTGAAATTTTCACTTAGAATTAAGGTGCAATTGGGTTCTATTGGATCCTAAAGGCTTTCTAGCCTTCACTACGACATAGGGGGAATTCTTGCCTTAGAGAATTTTCATGATTGAACCCCACCAACACTTGTGCACACCAAGTGTTTGACAAAATGCTAGGGTGGCCAAGATGGCATAATTTGATAGAGGTGGGCATTTCTTAAGGCATATAGGATATCATTGGCCATTTCTAGGCACATGACCACCCAATGGAGTTCGCTAGGCATTAGCTACGCACCTCCCATTGCATGTGCATTTTGTTGAACTTTGTTGTGATTGGGTGTCGTGTGTTGTTTGTGTTTTGTTTGCAGGTTTGTGGGGTGTTATTGGTTTGGCATAATGAGTGACAAACCCAGTAACAGTTCGGGTAAGTCCAAGACTATGGCCAAAATTCCAACCAAGTCTAAGGAATCTAAAGGGAAGCCTCCAGCTGCGAGTTCTTCGAAGGAGGGTATGATGCCTCTAGATTTTTGGGGGTCCATGAGGAGAAATCATAAAGAAAAGTGTGGATCCAAAATGGGGCTGTGATTGAAAGAGAGATAAGGCTCAATGCTTTTGTTGCTTTCGGTGGGAGAAAGAATTCACCGATAGAGGTTGGCTAGGGTTGACCTCGTATAAAGGGGAGTGCCTATTGACCCTGTGTGCCGAGTTTATTTCCAACATCTCCTCTCTGATAGCTGAGAAGGGGAGTGAGCGGATCAAGTCTTGGGTCTAAGGGAAGGAGATCATTCTAGAGCCCGACACTTTTGTTAGATACTTCGGGCTCGGGCCTCCTGAGTTTGAGTACCCCGATGTAGGCGCCCCTCCTTTATCAGTCATTTGCAAAGAATTACTTAAGTAGGGAGAAACGTGGGATGGGGAAGTTCAATGCAATAAGTTGAAGTTGAGGCCTAAATACCTCATCTATTTTTGTTTTCCTGCCATTGTTTGTTGCCACTAAAAAGAATGGTGGACATGAGCCTTAATCGAACATAGTTGCTATGGGCCATTGGGACGAGGAAGATCATTGACTTGCCCCGATACATGTTCATGTAGTCTACCATGCCTATACACATCCTAATCCCCAGAGCTCGATTCCCTTTACTTGCATGCTTATCGAGTTGATTAGGGACTCGAAAATAAAGATTTCCTAAGATCTCATCACCCAAGATCAAGACAACCCCATTGATGATAATACTTTGAGCCGTTTTGAGGGCCAGAAGAAGAGAAAAAGGGAGTTGGAGGACTTGAAGAAAAAAATGAAGGCTAGGGGAGCCACAGGGCAAGGAGAGAGCTCAGGGGCCCAGATTGCTAGTTTGCAGGCCGCCGCGGAGCAGCAGGGACAGAAATTGGATGCCTTGGTTACTTCGACCGACACTCAGTTAAAGAATATCGAGGATCATGTAGAGAGGCACACTGCTATCCTCCAAGAGATGCTCACGATGATGATAAGGGGGTAGTTGCCGGCTGGAGGTGATGACGATGATGATGAGGATGACCTCTAGGAGTTTAGACTGTGTCTTTGTTGATGTATTTACTTTTCAGTCTAAAATTCTTGCTCTTTTGTTTTTCTTGGGATTTTTAGCTGTTTTTGGATGATTATGGATTATTAATTTTTGAAATGGATGGATAGACTTTTGTTCAAATATTTTGATGTCATTTATGCATAATATCGATTGGATTTAATGAGTTATTGAGGCAGGTGGTTATCTATCCAATTGTCGAATTCATCTGAAACAGGTCGGTTTTTTGGTTCCTTTGTAACATCATATGACTCTTTGCATTCTAAAGCTAAGTAGATACTTTTTGTGTTAAAGATGTGTTAAGATTTTCTTGAGAATCGGGACCATATAAAAAACATTGTGTTGCGGTTTTAAAGTCTGAGACATCTAGTGACCATTGCATTGCATTGTTGAGCGGATTTTCATGTTGATTCTACAAACTTGCATAGTTTAATACATGACTGTTTATATTACATTGAAAGAGAGATGATAGCTTGCACTGTGCACAGGTCATGTTATTGAAGTAAACTATTACAATTTCATGAAATTTCATCCAAGAAGTGGAGACTTCTAAGGCCACCACTTTCGTACCGGTTGAGATACCCTCACTTTGCTTATTTTGTGACATACTGAACCATGATACTGCATCATGTCCAGTTATACCGAGGGTAAGGAAAGCACTTCATGGCCAAGTAAATGCGATTGGCCAATTTCAAGGGGGGTTCCAAAATCGGAGGAGTGGGAATAATTTCTACTCCAATATGTATAACTCAAGTTGGAGGAATCACCTTAATTTTGGGTGGAAACAAGAGAGTCCTCAAAACCTTCAGCCATTCCCACAACCCCCACAAGCTTTTCAACCACCACCGCAAACTTTTCAAGGTCAATCGATACCTTATTCCGCACCACCGGTACCACAACTATACGTACGTTAACCGGCACAATACCAACTTTCTTATAGGAGAAATAATGAGGACAACCAAGTGACCAACGATTTGAGAGCACTCACAACTAGGGTCACAAATCTGAAACAATCACAGGGGAAGACTAACACTATAGTCAAAGACATCCACAAGATGTTGATGACTCAACACACACAAGGGCAATTTCCTGTCTAACCCTAACCAAACCCTACACCTGTGAATTACGTTGACATTACACATGAATAGGTGTAAGCCATCACTATCCTTGGGAGTGAAAAACAACTAGACAAAACCATCACTCCTAAAGAAAACAACCAAGGAAAAAAGAATGAGTTTGTAGGGTTAGGACATAAGCAAGAGAAAGAAAAGAGTGAGAAAAATAAAGAGAGTGAACAAAAAGAAAATGAGAAACATTCTGAGCTGTCAAAGCAATTCATTGATGCATCTGAAGGCGTGGGCATTGAAGATTTGAAACATGCCTCGTTTCCCCATAGGTTGACTAGACCTAAGAAAGAATCCCTGAATTTCGAAATTTATGAGATATTCAAGCAGGTTCGTGTCAATATTCCTATTTTGGATGTCATTAAACAAATACCTTCCTATGCTAAGTTCTTGAAAAACTTATGTACTGTGAAAAGGAAATTGCATGTAAAGGAGACAGCAATGATGAATGAGAGCCAGAGTGCCATCCTTCAATGCAAAACCATGCCGAAATACAAAGACTCCGGTTGTCCTACTATTTCATGCGTCATAGGAGGCCATGGAATTGATTGAGCCTTTTGTGACCTAGGTTCTAGTGTGAATCTGCTTCCATATTCTGTTTATAAAAAACTGGGTTTAGGAGAGTTAAGCCTTACCCGAGTTACGTTAGAGTTGGCCGATCGTTCTATTAAGGTGCCTCGGGGAATCATTGAAGATGTTCTCATTCAAGTGGACAATGTCTATTACTCTGTTAATTTTAGTGTTTTGGATATCCAACCAATTGACATCGAGTCTTCTAAGCGTCATATTCCTGTCATTCTAGGACGACCCTTCCTTGCAACGACTAATGCTATTATTCATTGTAGGAATGGGTTACTGAAACTTTCATTCGGTAATATGACCTTAGAGATAAACATATTCACGGTGAGTAAGCAAAAGGGAGAGGTAGATAATATTGAGGAGGTAGATTTCATTAAGTCTATTATCCAGGAGCATGTGGACCACAAGTTTATAGATGATCCAATTGAGAGGGCTCTAGTTTGGAGTGAGCCTAATGACCAATTGGAATTCGAGAGTGCAAGTCATAGGGATCCATCTAGAGTTGGGGAAGGGAGTGAGAGTTGCATGCGTGTGGGTTATTGGACCCCCGCTTTTGAACCCCTTACCCCAAGTGCCATAAAGCCGATCCTTTTTTAGCAAAAGTCACCCACTCTAGAGAGGAAACCCTTACTTTCTATTTTGAAATATGCTTTTTTAGGTTAGGGTGAATCTTATCAGGTTGTTATATCCTCTAGTCTGTCTGAAAGCCAAGAGGAATTTGTTTTTAAAGTGTTTAAGAGTCATAGGAAAACTCTAGGTTGGACTATAGCAGACCTTCATGGTATTAGTCCTCTCGTGTGTACTCGTTGTATATATCTTGAGGACGTTTCTAAATCTGTGCATCAAATGTAAGGACACTTAAACCTTAACATGAAAGAGGTCATAAGAGGAGAAGTACTGAAACTTCTCGATGTGGGTATTATATACCCCATCTTTAATTCTAAATTGGTTAGTTCAACCCAAGTTGTCCCTAAGAAGTCGGAAGATACGGTAGTGAAGAATTAGCTTAATGAACTGGTTCCCACTAGAATTCAAACAGGCTGGCGAACGTGCATATACTACCGTAGACTCAATGCAGCCACTAGGAAAGATCATTTCCCACTTCCGTTCTTGGACCAAGTCTTAGAACGAGTAGCTGGCCGAGCATATTACTGTTTTCTAGATGAGTATTCTGGCTATAATCAGATTGAGGTCACACTAGAAGACTAAGATAAGACTACATTCACGTGCCCCTTTGACACCCATGCGTATAAGAGAATACCCTTTGACCTATGCAATGCAACGGTCACCCTTTAAAGGTGCATAATGTCCATCTTTAGCGATATGGTTGAGAAGATCCTCGAAATTTTCATGGGTGACTTTTCGGTTTATAGGAATACTTTTGAAGCTTGTTTAGAGCACCTTGAGAAAGTCTTGGAGAGATGCAAGGAGAGCAATCTATCGCTCAATTGGGAAAAGTGTCACTTCATGGTGACACAATGCATAATTCTTGGACATATTGTGTCTAACAAGGGGATAGAAGTAGATCAATCTAAGGTTGAGTTAATCCAACGCCTCCCTACCCTTAAGTGTGTCAGAGACATTCGGCCTTTTTTTGGGCATGCCGAATTCTACTGGCGATTCATTGAAGGGTTTAGTGCTATTTCTAGACCTTTGTGCCACTTACTTTCGTTGGAATTTCCATTTGTTTAAACACCTCAATGCCAAGAAGCCTTCGACAACTTCAAAGGGCTTCTTACCACTGTATCTATTGTCAAATCACTTGATTAGTCTTTACCTTTCGAGTTGATGTGTGATGCGAGCGATTATGCTGTGGGGGCTGTTTTAGGGCAAATGGTAAACAAGAAGCCATACGTGATATACTATGCCTGCAAAACCCTCAATGAAGCCCAATTGAACTATACCACAATAGAGAAAGAGCTTCTCGCTGTGGTCTTTGCATTAGACAAGTTTAGGTCATACTTAGTCGAATCTTTGGTTATCATTTGCACTGATCATTCCGCACTTAAGTATTTGTTGAGTAAGCCCGATGCAAAACCACAACTCATCCGATGGATTCTCTTGCTTCAAGAGTTTTATATAGAGATTGGAGATAAGAAAGGGGTAAAAAATATCGTTGCCGACCATCTCTCGAGGCTCCCTACTGATGGGGATGCCCAAGACCCCCTTCTAATCAATGAATACTTTCTGGATGAGCAACTCTTCTATACTTATGCACTTACACGGTCCATGGCACCGTAGTTTGCTGACATAGCTAACTACTTAGCTACTGGTAAGATTCCCTCACAATGGTTTAGCATTGATAGGAATAAATTCTTTAGACATGTGAGGTATTTTTCTTGAAAGAATCCATATCTATTTAAATATTGTCCAGATCAAGTAATCTGTTGGTGTGTTCCCAACGATAAGGTGAAAAGCATTATCGAGTTTTGTCATTCACAAGCATGCGGTGGGCACTTTTCCTCACGTAAAACTACTGTCAAGATTTTGCAAAGTAATTTCTATTGGTCCACCATGTTTAGAGACGTTTACGTCTTCTGTACATCCTGTGATAGATGCTAGCGTCTGGGAAGTCTTTCTATGAGCCGCATGATGTCTCTTACCCCTAGCTCGTGTGGGTAGCTGTACATTTTAGTGGCCATGGACTACGTGTCTAAGTGGGTAGAAGTTATACCGACACGTACCAATAATCATGCTGTTGTGGTCAAGTTTTTGAAGGAATACGTCTTTTCTAGATTTGGTATGCCACGAGCTATAATCAGTGACGGTGGCTCTCACTTTTACAGTAGACCTATAGCTCTATTGATAAGAAAGTACGGGGTGATACATAAGGTTGGTACACTTTATCATCCCTAGACCCAAGGCCAAGTGGAGTTGGCAAATAGAGAAACAAAGCAAGTCCTTAAGAAAACTGTTAACCCTAACTGAAAGGATTGGTCCTTAAGGTTGGTGGATGCTTTGTGGGCATATATGACAGCTTATAAGACCATCTTAGGGCCTTCTCCATATAGGCTTGTGTATGAAAAGACATGCCACCTTTCGGTGAAAATAGAACACAAGGCCTATTAGGCAATCCGTCAATTCAATGAGAGTTTAGATGAGGCGGGCTCACTTAGGAGATTGCAACTCAATGAACTCGAAGAAATCTTGAATGATGCTTATGAAAATGCAAAGATCTCTAAAGCAAATATGAAATCACTACATGATCAACGCATTCTTCGTAAATCTTTCAAGGTTGGTCAAAAGGTCCTTCTATATAATTCTCGGTTGCATTTGTTTCCAAGTAAGTTTCAGAGTAGATGGTCTGGACTTTTTGTAGTGCGGAATGTTTCATCTCATGGGGCAATTGAAATAGAAAATCTCAAGAATGGCCATCACTTTAAAGTTAATGAGCAAAGCCTGAAGCCCTATCTTGAGCTAGAGTCGAGAGAAGTCGACTGTGTGAATTTGCGTGATCCACCGCCTTTCGAGTTAATCATATCGCCTTCTAGTAAGTTATATAGTAGTTATTAGGATCGAGTCGCGTCGGAGGTAGTTTTACCCCTTTTTTTTTTTGGGGGGGGGGGGGGGGGAGTGGGTGTTGTCCCGTCCGTTCGTCTTCCCCACTCGTCCGTTGTTGTGTTTTTTTTCGTTTTCTTTTTTTTCTACGTATTGTGAACTATGCTCATCTCTCATTGGGGGGGCTCTCCTTCATAGTGTGTGTAAGTTTTAGTGTATATATAGGTGTAGCATCATTATTACCAAAAAAAAAAAAAAAAGGCCTTGGCATTCGAATAGCCCATTTTGGCGTTCAAATAGCTAGGGCCATGTACATGAGAAAAATTGAAAAATAGCCTAGCATTCAAACGGCCAATCTTGGCATTCGAACGTCTCGAGACCATATATTCAAACTTTGGCCGGGTGTTTGAACGTTAGCCTTGGGAGCAACAGGTCAATTTTTCATCTTCTTTTTCTTCTTGCCTTTCGAACGGCTATCTGGGCGTTCAAACACCAGAGCCCTTTTTCGCCTTTTATGGAATCGACTTGTTTGAGGCTCTTTAAGTCCAAATTTGCCGACGCTCATTAGACGCAAACATGTATAACTTAGAAAGAACTTTCCAATGGCGTATCATTTATCCCATTCCCATCTACAAGTGAAAACTTGCACGTTTCCCAAGACAAGGCCCCAACAACGTTCCTCGATGAGCCATGTCCACAAACCGGATCACTTCTTTGACTCCAAATCAACTCCCTTAGTTTTAAATACCTGAAATAAGATTAAGTACAAGATTAAATGCAATATATAGCAAAGACAGCATAATTAACTCTAATCTACGGCTATCAAAGGTCGTTTAACGGCAATAGACTACACTTATGTAGTCTAATCACCATACAAGCCCCATCATCTCCTCCTCTGGCTACTTAAGCTAGTGAAACATTGCCACATGTCAAAACGGGTCAGGCTAATGTACACGGTGCCTTAATCCCATAACCTGGTCAAAGGGAAGCTCTAGAGCCTCTCGAGTGAAAACACTTAGGCTATCTTTGGTACAACGGAATAGAAATGGAATGAGAATGAGAATGGAATGGTCATTTCCATTCCCTTGTTTGTTTACTTAGTGGGAATTGTTTTGCTCATCCTGATTTTTTGTAAGATAATGCAATGGGATTTTAGTATATAATATGAAAATTTAATTTTATATTATTTATGAAGTATTAAGTACATTAAATATTAATGGGCGGCAGCGGTGGTGGTGGTGGCTACAGCGGTAGTGAATGGCGATGGTTAATGGATGGTGGTAGTCGTGGTGGCTGTTCTTTATTTTGTGCTAGCTCTTTCTCAAATTGGTATTCAATCTGTCCGCGTCTCACTTTCTAATGAGTGTAGCAGTTAGGTCTTAACCCCCACCTAGGTAGTGCTTGTAGGAACCTGACCTGCACAGGATCCACTAATTTATCCTATTTAATTTAGAGAATGGAAGTCGGGATTAGGATTAGCCCAAAATGATTGCTTAAACTTGACAAAATGTTGTGCTAGGTATTGGATGTTCTTTTCTAATAGTTGGGGATATAATGAGTCGAATCACTTCCAACTAAGAAATCATTTTGTTAATGTCTAAAGATTAACACGGTCATATGTGCGGCAGCGGCGGCTGGCAGTGATGGGGGGTGGCGGTGGGTTGTAGTAGTGGGTGGCAAGGGAGGAATATTTTTGTTAAATAAATACAAAAAAATAGAAGTATTTTTTTTCAAAATTTTTTGAACTTTTTAAAATTATTTTAAATTATTAAAATAAAAAAATATTTACTAAACATTGTTTTTTCAAGAAATTTGACAACAAATTTGTTACCAAGTATTATTTTATTTTCTCATTCCAAGAGAGAATGGAATGGTCATTTTCACTCTTGAAAGAGGAAATGGTCATTCTAACAAGATGTGAGAATGATCATTCTTAGAGAATGACCATTTCAACTTCAAATAGTAGTACCAAACAAGGGAATGGAAATGAAAGTGGAATGATCATTCCATTCCCTTGTACCGAAACATAGCCTTAAAACCTTTTCCCTTGCTTTGCCAAGGGACCTTCCTTAAGGGACTCTCCACGGATTCTCCATCCAAGCTTGGGTATCCTTCTATATAGCGAACATCTCCATGTACAAGTGCACTCCACTCTTGGGCAAGGACTCACCTAGTAATGGCATCTCCAGGCAACCATGGCCCTACGTGAGACCATCAGAGACTTGTGGATTGCAGGTAGGGGTGTTCAAAAACCCGCCAACCCGCGTAACCCGATGCCAAACCGATCACTATATGGGTGGATAAGGGGTGGATTTCAACCAACCCAAATATTTTCAATTTGAGTGGCAGACCTTCATTTTCTCAACCCAACTTGACCAACCCGAGCCAAACCGACATTTTCTACACTAAATCGTGTCATTTTCACCTAACCCGACTCCAACCCTAACCGAATCAACCCGGTCACCCATTGGATCGAAAATCAGTTCCAAAATTTTCCAACCCGATGTGGTGGTTCTGGTGGCGGGTGATCGACCTGTGAACACCCCTAATTGCAAGTTAGAGTTAGTGGGTTTATTAAGGTGCTAGTCCCTCCCTTAAAGGGACTTGGCTCTTGACCTGTCTTACGAGAGAGAGATCTCCATCTTCATTTAAATATGAAGTCAAGACAAAGACATTACAAAGGAGAAGAAAAAGGCATTCAATACCAGTCAACTGTGTATCCTTAAGCTGAACCCCACCTACCTCTAGAGATCTCAGTTATAGAGTTGATTTCCAGCTGACCTGGCTTAGAGGGACGAGCCGTCAAGCCCCTCATGGGTTGGCTCTCCATACTATGCCCCTTCGCCTATATAAAGGGGGCCATCCTCCCCCTCAAACATCTTCATCATTTGCTCTCTCTCTCTCTACTTACCTATTTGAGCAGTTGGCAGGGGTTAAACAATAAATCATTTCTGGGCAGGAGCAGCTTTTGTTTAACTGTCAATTTTATTGAGAAGAAAAGAGCGGGTAAAAGAAAAAAGACTGCAACTTTACTTTTCGTGCATTCAGGTGCCGTTGGGAAGTGAGGGCCCTACCAATAGTTTTTCTTGCATGAAACTGCTTCCTCCAAATCTTTTCCATTGTATTAAGGTGATAAATGCGACCTGAGTTCTACCTTCTTGCATTCATCACTGACAACCAACCGCAGCTTAAAGAAAGAAGCATTATTTGGTCAATCTCTCTCAATCACCTAACCCCTATGGGACTGTCTTTTCACCAGATGCCACCTTTTCCCAATTTGTATATCCACAATCTCGTGTCTAATGTTTTAAACATGTTAATGAGCATTGTGGTTGAAGTATAACATGACTGCTGTGTTGGCATGACTTTGTTCTGAGGTCCTGAGGCTAGCTATCCATTGGGATATTATAGAAGTTGGATTGCGGTTTGTATTGTTACTTGATTCTAGCACGGGATATTGTTAACATTGTTCCTACAGGTGTAAACTCTCTCTCTCTCTCTCTCTCTCTCTCTCTCTCTCTCTCTCTCTCTCTCATGATGTGTTCTTCTGGGATAAAATACTAATTCAGGTGGGTTGAGTTTTGTTTACATTTATCACGTTCTTAACTTTCTGTTATTAATCCTGTTGAATCTCACGTTCAGGGGCCCTAGTTATGGAAGCCGGGGAATAATTGTTTTAGATTCTGAAAACAGTTATTCATCTGTATTTGGTGTAAGGTTTGATATACCTGTTCCTGAAGGCCTGGGCCTAGGAGGTCTATGTGAAGCAGGTCATGGATTCTTTTGCAATGGTAATATCCTAATCCTGTAATAAAGTGTGCTTTACTAAGAACCAAATGTTTTCATTATCGTATAGCCTCTGTTGCTAAGATTTGTATACTGAGTTGTTGACTCTTACATTAGTTAATGAACTTTGTCTGGGGCCCACAACTCTTGAGGATTCTGAGAAGTCAATCACTGACACATTGCTTGAGGTGATATTTGCTGCTCCATCCGACATAACTCTGTTGAACCCACTATTTTTTTTTTTTTTTGTGGTTATTTTGTTAACTACTTATTTCTCTCATTGATATTTCCCAGGCCATAACCTGTGAGAACCAAAATTCTCCTTTTATTTTGTTCATGAAAGATGTTGACAAGTTTCTTCTAGAAAATTCAGAAGCAGATCCGGCAATAAAATGTCTTATCAACAAGCTTCCTGAAAATGCTGTGATTGGTTCATGGACACACATGGAGAACAGCAAAGAAAAGGTAAATGAAGTTTAATTTTTTCAGTTTAGCTGTGCTGGAAACTCTGCTTTTCTGTTATACTATCCGAACAAAAACTTTCGATTTTGTTTGTTGCCCACACAGATGGTTTTGTTTCCTTGAATGGTTGGAAAATATGTTGCTTCTTTGTTGATCATCCTGCCTGTATTTGTCCTGTGAAATTTGTTGGTAATAGAGCAGCTCCTGTTGACCTTTGCTTTTCTGGGATTTTGGCATATGTTATCTGTATTTACATGGCAAGTAATTCCTTTATATTTAACTATCACAGAGGAAAAAATATTTTTCCCATTTCAAGAAAAAGAGCCTAATAAGGCTTTTGTTTTTATTTATTTTGGGAATGCTGTTATCCTTTTGTTTTCAGTACAAATTCAGTAATTTCAAGAAAGACATGAACATGCAAGTATCCAGGCAGTGTCTTCTATCAACAGTCTCTACTTCATCAATTTTGATACACTTCTTCATCCATTAAAAGTTATTTTCCCATTTCAAGTCTAAGTTGGTCGAATTCATGCATGTACCCCATGGTAGCCGTCTATGTTCTCTCATGGTTTTGCAGTAAGCTGGGAACTATATTAATTTCCTGTTTTGGGGGGAGAACCTTTTACACATTGATGCTGCTATTAGCTACAGTTAATAATTTAGGATAAACTTGTCAAAGAGTTTTATTGATGGCACGACTAGCCATTTAGCTCCATTTGCTTTACGATAAATTCATTAAAGAAAGTGCAAGGCTTTTTCACTAATTCTATCAGAACCATTTGATAGATTCTTCTGCTCTGATTCTACCGATGGATTTCTGCCTTATTGTGATATAAGTGATTTAGATAGACTGTTGAAATACGACTTTCAGAAGTATTTAGTCAGAGTACATCACATTTTTATCGCTCACTCAAATGGATGATACATGAATGGATTTTTTTGTACAAGTAATTATGATCCCAAGATTGGTCTCCGCCATAGTATTTGCTAAAAAATTGCTCAATTAAGAGTTTCAGATCGTGAGTAAATGTGAGATGTCTGAGTAACATAGGCACAGGTTAGCAGGGTGCCTCATTGGTAAATGTGAGAAACTGCTGTGTTCCATCAAGTCCATCTTTTTATTTTCCTTTTTTTGGAAGGCTGAGGGGAGGAAGCAGAGGTAACAGAAGGAAACTAGCTGGGCTGACAACATCCTTCAGCTGACATGCACTGCAAGAGAGAAGATATGGTCAGACATGTCTCCCTTAAAAAGTTCCAAGGAATAGGATGTCCAACCCTAGACATCCATGTAATAAGGTATCTATAGTGTAATATACAAATGCCTCTTACCATAATTGGGAAGCTGCTACTCTATCCCCACTCTTGGTTGCTTTCTCCACTTTCCTTGTTTTTGTCCCAATCCACCAGGGGGAGAATCATATGTCCAGTTGAGATGCTATCTTGCATACAGCTTCTTATAGATTTATAGTGATTTCCTGCCTCAACAGGCTCTTCTCTTCTCTTCTCTATTTTATCTTTCTGCCTGCAGGGGCAAGGGGCAGGGCATGGGGGTGTTAAGTCTGCTTATTATTCTGAGTGTTCTACATAGCTTCTCGAATTGACGCTTTGTTGAGGTGGTTAGTCCAATCTATTTTATGCAAGTTATATTTTGCTCGCAGGGGCAAGGGGCAGGGGGTGGGTTTGTTAAGTCTTCTTATGATTTTGAGTGTTCTACATAGCTTCTCTAATTGATGCTTTGTTGAGGTGGTACCAATATACTGTGCTTGTGACTTCAGCAAGTTGATCAGCTATGTTTACCTTTTAACAGTTAACCAAGCCTGCATCAAAGGCTGAAAGACTTACACTTTTAGAAACAGTACCGTAAAGTGAAGTCCATGCAAGAATTATGAGTAACATTTATGGGCAAGTTTTCTATGCTGAAGGCATTATACGACATTCTATTTCATTTTCCCAGGAAGGTTATTATCGAAAACATGACAAAGACAACAATGTTCCCAAGACCACAAGGCTACTATCAGAACTTTTCCCTAATAAAATTACTATTGACATGCCAGAGGTACCTATTTTTATTTTCCAGTTGTTACCCGTTCACCATTTATTTTTCACCATATGTAATGATAGGCTTGCAAAATGATGCAGGATGAGACACATGTTGCTGTCCTGAAGCATCAATTATCTAAGGACTCTGAACTCCTAAGAGCAGAAGAAAATTTCATATGCCTTCGCAATGTAAGAAAAATTCTAAACATGTAATGTTTTCTCTTTATGATTACTTACATTACTCGTGATTTTAATACAGCTCAAGAAAAACTAAAGATACATTTGTGATCACATACATAGGCAGAGTAGTATGCCCTTTGGCTTGTCTCATTTGTATGAACCTTTATTTTAGCAATAAAATTTTCTGTTTTGCTTATACAAGAAAAGCAATAAAAAAAGGAGAAAGAAAAAAATCGGTGATCAAGATATCTGGAATACTCCTCTACACGCCTTTATTCTATGTACAGGGAATGGATATGGCAGTAAATAGAGTGGATAAGTGGAACACTATTCATATAACTAATACCACATAGTTGGATAAGGTTATACTGAATTCAGTTACAGGTTGTTAAGGGTAACAAAGTTTTTAGCACAAGTGAATTATAATGTCTTCTCAAATGACCAATCTAAACAACCCAAACGGTTTAGAAAGAGTGGCTTTGCTTTGTAGGTTCAAGCCCCTATTTCTCATGATCAGTAATCCATTCTCTTCTTTTATTCCATGAAACTAAGGCTTTGTGCATTTTGATTTTGATTTTGATTTTGATTTTGATTATAGCTGAAAGCTTTTTCAGGAAGTTATTCTTAAAGCGGAGGATATAGCAAATCCTATTAATTTGCAATGCATATCAATTTGGTTTTTTCCCCCTCCTTGTGGTCCTCCTTTTGGTGGTTGAAAGGCTGTATAAATGTAAGTTTCACACTGTTTCGTACAGACAAAAATGACTCCCAAAACAAGCCAGCCAGTCTCCACCAGAAGTTTCTCATTTGGAATCTGAACTCCCAGTTCTTGAGAAGGTGCTTGTTTGGGACTTAACGAGCCACAAATTAATGCTTTGAAGCATTTTTCACCTCAACCTTTTCTATGCTTCTTCTACACATCCACTTCCATTCCATAATGGAGTCACAATAGTTAGGATTCATTAAAAAATTGATAATACTTTAGAAATATCTTGAAATATTTACTGTGCCATTTCAGGAAATTAGGAAGAGTTTCTCAGAAGCTGTGACTTTCATCATAATCTCTAATTACTTGTTAGTACGGCAAATTAACTGTAGGGAACTATGACCTATAGAATGTCCAACATCTCAGTTTCAGCTAGTTTTGGGTGTTCTTGCAAAAAGGAAAGTTCTATTCGTCCTGTCAATCAAAGCTTGTTTGGATGTTTACACGATAATCTGGTTATGAAAGGACGCTGTTTCATTTCAAATAAATCAAGCATTCCACGCTGATGGGGCAGCATTAAATCCTCTATGTTATTGCTATCCTTAATGCTAAAACTCACTCTTGACTACAGCTTACAAATACATCTATTCATAACAAACAGGTTGTGATCCGAAGTGGCCTGGACTGTGGGGAACTTGGGACATTAAGCATCGGGGATCAAACGCTTACATGTGAAAGTATGTTGTCTTTCTAATATTTTTTTAAAATTGTGATGTTTCATTGATGAAATGAGTTTTTTATATTTATTTACTTGTGTGCATAACTTTTATGTGTATATTAATTGTGTGATGCTGCTCACAGGTGCAGCAAAGGTAGTTAAATGGGCTCTTGGCTACCATTTAATTGAGTATCCACAAAATATTGCTAATCCAAAGCTTGTTTTGTCTAGAAGAAGGTATCAAACATCTTCCTAAGTTGGTAATATGATAGTAACAGTTAAAATATCAGTAAGAACAATGCAGTTGTCAATTTTATTCCATGTTGCAATTCTGGCAGCATCCATTATGGCATAAATGTTTTATGGGCGCAGACATACCCGACGAGCTCAGAGAAGTTGCTCAAGGTGAATTCTTGTAGTTCCTATATATTTCTTTTGTAGCTTTGCAGGTGAATCACATAGTGTGATAGTGATTGGTACATAACATTAGACTTCTTTCTATCTTGGTTGAAAGGTATTAAATTCTTTAAGTGATTGTGCTGACAAACCTCAGGATGTCGTAGAGGAGAATGAATTTGAGAAAAGTCTCCTAGCTGATGTTATTCCACCTGATGAAATTGGAGTAAAGTTTGATGATATTGGAGTGCTTGAAAATGTGAAAGATACGCTGAAGGAGTTGGTGATGCTTCCTTTACAAAGGCCTGAATTATTCTGTAAGGGGTAGCTAAGGTAGGCGTGCTTATTTTCTACTTTCAGTATCAAATATGCTTGTGCCTTATGAAGGACAATTATTGGAGTTAAAAAAGAGAGCTATATTAAATTTACGTTGTTTTGGGCACAAACCCATTACCTGTGTGGCTGTGTCTAACAAGAGAAGAAAGGAAAATATTCCTGTAAAGACTAAGAAAGGAAAATATTCCTATAAAGTTTTTGCTAGGGGCGTGTCATAACTCATAAATATGTTCCTCCATTGTTTGAAATGTTTTAAACTGAATGAGATTCCCTTGTTGGACACTATGTGCTACAGCTAGGGCATTTCAATAAACATTCAGCCATTTCCAGAGTCCTAAGAATGGAGGGTAGAGTCGATAGCAATGAGCATGATATCATTTATCTCTCACTTGTTATTGTTGTGCTTTTGTAAATTAATGGCTACTTTCCATGACTGATAATTTAACGTGTCATGTTATTGATAAATTTTTACATTAGTTTTAAGCAAACTTATATTTTCTCCAGCCTTGCAAGGGAATACTTCTATTTGGCCCCCCTGGAACTGGGAAGACCATGCTTGCAAAGGCTGTAGCCACTGATGCTGGAGCAAGTTTCATCAATATCACTATGTCCAGCATTGCTGCAAAGGTTAGAAGTATAGAAATATAAACTACTCAGCTATATTAATGACTATGGCTGCTAACTTTAAAACTCTCTCTTTTGCTAGTGGTATGGCGAGCTTGAGAAATATGTGAGGGCAATTTTCTCACTAGCCAGTAAAATTGCTCCTAGTGTTGTATTTGTATCTTCAAAATCTCTCCTTATTTACAATACTGGATTTTGGTTGTTCCTAAATTTTTAGTGTACACTTTGTATAGGTTGATAGCCTGTTGGGAAAGAGAAGAAGTCAGGAGCATGAAGCCACACGTGTAGTGAAAAATGAATTCATGGTGAATTGGGATGGCTTGCGCACAAAAGATAGGGAAAGGGTATTGGTAGTTGCTGCCACAAACAGGCCTTTTGACCTTGATGAGGCTGTTATTAGAAGGATGCCACGCTGGTGAATCTTTGCTCTACGGGGCTCCTTGTTATACTTTTGCTGCCTTAAAATCTTGAAAATATTGATACTTTGGATGTAGCATCTTTGATTGCAAAGATTAAAAGCCTTCGTCATTTTTTCTGCAGATTGTTGGTAAACTTGCTAGATGCTCCAAATAGAGCTAAAATTTTAAGAGTAATATTGGCAAAGGAAGAATTGTGTCCTGATGTTGACTTTGATGCAATTGGGGGAATTACAGATGGATTTTATGGAAGTGATCTCAAGGTTTTCTTTGCCTTTCGTATCAAAGTGCTTTCATCAAAGTGCTTTGTGGCCTTAATCTATGTGGGAGCAATTACTTTGCAAGTTTTTATTTATTTATTTCTGTTTTACATTGTGGAATCTTTGTGTCACTGCTGCACACTGTCCCGTCAGAGAGATGTTGGAAAAGGAAAAGAAGGTATGGTTTCTTCTCTCTGATAAATTGGGCAAATATTGTTACAGCAGACACTAGACAGCAACAGCGCAATTCAACTGGAGAAGCTTTGACAATTAGACCATTGGACACGATCAGGCAAGAAGATAAAACTCTCATGAAATTTTATGAGAAACTTCTAGTAAATGCTTCCAAAATGTGTAAAAAACAATAGCCTAATTCCAAGAAACTAGTTAGAAACTCTTTCAATTTGTTGTGGAAAGCCCCTAGAAACGCGCTTCTCATAATTCTTGCTATTCTTTCATGCTCTTCCATCTTATTTTTCAACAATGAATATATCGTTCTAATTAGTTTTAAAGATATTGTGTAGCATTAACATTTTAATTGATCATGAAAGTATTCTAACACAGATAATTAAAAAAAAATTATTTCCGATATCTTATTCAATCTTATATCACCTAACATTTCATGTTTCTTATAATATTTTCAAATGACGTTTCATGCGTCCGTTTCCCCTACCATTTCCTGCTTCTGTTTCCCATATTAGCAACGCCTTATGGTTTCTCCTTCGAAATTTAGGCCATTATTTATATTTAGGCACTTTCCTATCCAGTATGCTGGCAAGGCAGTTGCTCACGGATGGTTAGTAGCTACAACTCAATAGGCATTAAGTGGATGGTAAGTTACAGTGTACTTTTAATTTTGTTTATAATGCACAGAGAGTTTGTGGTACAGGTCCATCTTTTGACAAATTGTGATCTTTGGCCGAAAATTTTTCAATATTTATTTTCCTTTCTACAAAAAAAAAAAAAAAATTATCGCTTCATTAATTATATGCAATCCCTTCCTATCACGCCTATTCTTCAAGTCTAAAACAAAAGTTCCACAGTAATAAAATATATATAATATATACTTATATATTTATATTTTACAGAACACGATTACTGATTACTTGTATATCTTGATCTTCTGACAGAAGCATGCTGTGGCGGTAGCTGATGGGGAGCTACTTCCAGGTTTGAAGGGAAGTTCTGAGATTCGGGCAGTAAATATGGACTACGGAGGACTTCAAGTATGCTCGTGAACAGGTACAAAAATTAAGATAAAAGATAATCTCTTCTTCTTCGTCATGTGATCGTTTTATGATGTTCTTTCTTTTCCTGTAACTCTACCAATTCCTGGTAATAGATAAGTTCTAGTGTGTCGACTGAGCCTACAAACACGAATGAGCTACTACAGTGGAATGAGCTATATTGTTAAAGAGGTTCTAGAATGAAGAAGACTCTCAGCTACTTCATGTAAAGGCTAGCAATGTGGGGTATAGTGATGTAAATTGTATAATGTATATACACATATATGCACACATACATAAATTATGCAAGCATTGAGTTCAAAATTGAATTTCTTGGACTAGCTGTTTTGGCTGGTGAGTGGTGAGTTTTTCATGTATTTTTTGGAATTGTCAATGCTCATTTGTTTAAGCAAAAGATTATTTACCAAAGACTGGGACTCAGGGAGTTAACTAAATCACATGCATAACTTATCAGCGAAAACAAAAAAAAACAAAGAAGAATATGATTTCCATAGTTTCTCTGAAAACATTAGTTCACTTGCAAAATGCAAATTTCTACCATTGTGATGTTTGGCACCAAATGAGATGCTGCCAAATCAGCATCAAAAGATATTTGGGACATGCTCATTTCACCAATTATGTGGGGGAAAAATTTTTTTATACCAACGAAATAATACTCTCATCAAGGAAAAGAAAAGTGAAAGCAACAGAAATAAGTACAATGACTAGATATATGCAGATTCCATTGAAATGCAGATTGATGTACTCTTTCATTTATCTGCATATGGATCTTAATTCAAATCAAGGTATTGACTTATCCAGTACCGATCATAATCTCTACATTTCGAAGATGAATGGTCATTCATCAGTGCCAAAGTAGCGATCGCCAAACTCCCCCATGCCCGGTATGACACGGAATTCTTCGTTCAGCGCCACATCAATCTCTGAGGTGACAATTTTCAAGGATGGGAACCGTTTGCAAACACAACGTATACCCTCAGGGGCCTAAACACAATATAACATCGTGGAATCAGTGCATACAAGTATTATAAACAGAAGCAAGCATTTGCAACCAGCAGTGGGAAATAACAACTCACAGAGATGAGATTTAGAAATATTATGTGGGATTCTGGAACTCCTTTCTGTATAAGTAGTTGAATTGCTTTGTTAGCAGAGTTACCTTCAAGGAAACCATTATGGTTAGTTAGGTCCTAAATATAACCATGCATGAATTATTTCAGGGGGGCAAAAAAAAAAAGGAAGAGCAAAATGATAGAAAGGAGAAAAAAAAATTGTCAGCCCCTTTCCTGAAGGACATTCTGCATAAGCCAAATATTGGTAGATATTGAAAACAGAGCACCAAGAAAAAAGAAAAAAAAAATCTACAATTATGATGAGTTACCTGTTGCAAGAACTGGATCCAGAAGCAGGACATGCCGTTCTGAAATATCTTTGGGAAGTTTTTCATATATAAGCTGCTTAAGAGATGACAAATAACTGTTATAAATCAATCATATGATCCTTACGACAATGAGAAAGCAAAGCTCCTGAGGAAGGGGGGCAAATAGTAATTTAATTATCAAAAAAGTGGGGGGCAAAACTTCACCTGCTTCCCATTGTCACCATCACGGTGGATCAGAATTTTTCCAATTTTTATTCCTTTGCAGCAAGCACGCAATGCATTCTCCATACTTTCACCACTGTCAAAACATTTATGCAACATAACCAAGTCACCAGATGATAATTAAGCAAAATCCAGCACCAAGTATGAGGAGGCTAGTAACAACAAAAAAAAACACAGATTGTGGGGAGACATCTTTTTTTGACTGTAGATTCACAACTTAAGATGGAAAGCAGCACTACAATACGGATTAAGGTTTTGGTGTGTCTAAGGATATGCAGTATGTACTGTAGGATTACTAAAAGAATACTAATAGGCAAAAACACTTCTAAGAAAATTGTATAATATATGCACCAAAAGATTTTCTTTCCACGGCTCAAGCAATCTTTACAATTTTTCAGAGCATTATAGCTTTTGTGCCAACATCATCACTCTTAATTTCTCATCCAAACTAGGGGGAGACCAAACTCGCAATGACGGAGATAATCAAAAGCAGAAAACAATTCACATTTAAGGGCCTAAATAAAGGATATCGGTCCTGATAGAAGACATTCTCAGCTTTGCTTTTTGTTTACTGACTACGGTGGGTCAAAAAAGCAAAATCTCTTAATGATAAGCATCACAGTTTTCATCAGTCAGTAAGCAAAAAGGGAATGCCATGTACCATTTAGACATTACAGAGAAAACCAAAAGAAAACTAAAGAAGTGGAACTGGAAGAGGAACAAAAGAAAAATTATAACGTTTTGCAGGACTATGCAACCAATGCAAGGTTAAAAGTTTATTCTCTTTCCTTCTCATTTTCATAAGCAATTGAAGTAAAATAAAATCCAGAACCACAAGTGCCTCTATTAATACCTGATTCAATTCTCACCTTCGAATAATGGAAACTCCACATAGTTTCTTGCAAAAGTCAACACCAGTATACACTGACCCTGCATTATTATACCAAAAAATTTAACGAAGTTTCTATTTCTGGGTAGAAAATTTAAAAATACAACGAGGAAATAGCTTCATTTTGCAGCCTTTCAAACAAGAGACAAAGACATAGACCTCCACTTTTC
This sequence comes from Euryodendron excelsum, assembly GCA_033060915.1. Classification (NCBI taxonomy): domain Eukaryota; kingdom Viridiplantae; phylum Streptophyta; class Magnoliopsida; order Ericales; family Pentaphylacaceae; genus Euryodendron; species Euryodendron excelsum. The sequence continues at coordinate 46,861,443 of CM065385.1, read as the reverse complement.
TTTGCTTTTTTTTTTTTTTTTTCTATTGACAATAATACACTCCCTAACCATGACCTAGAAGGCTATAAAGTAAACACAAACAAGAGAACAATAGAAATCTATCTGCTAATAAAGAGACGAAGATGTCAGAAAATGTCGACTTTCGGTTATTACAGAAACTTACATAATTATTGAACAAGAGACGAAAGTGAGCTAGATAAAATATTTTATATTAATTCTACCATGATTTTCTAATAGCATAAGGAAGCACATGCTTTCAGAAAAGATGATATAAAAAAAAATACTAACAAATCAAACACCCACGAAACAACGTCAGTCATGGACCATGGTCATCGGTCATTAATCTGCAAAAGCTATTCCCGACTATTTGGTGCTAGTTTTTACAACTCCTGTTTTGCCATGTGTAGAGGCATACATTTTGGTAAAATAAACACCATCAGGACACCCTAAATTATATCCTACCAAGAGATAATGCACAATCATTTATGTAGAACACACACACACAAATTGAAGGTACATAAAGTTCTTCTCGGTTTACATTCAGATATCTGAAAGAAAACTTAAGATTGAAGGAAGTGATCTACTTCCAAATTTTATGAGAGAGAGGATGAGAAAAAATATGAAAGAAACCAGAAACAGTTGATTTGAGTTCATGACTACTTATTTTTCTCTTAAAACACACCTGTTGGAGTGACTACTTGCTTCTCAGTAAATGGTAAATGGCCAAGGCCATGCTCCACAACCTGAAAGTCAAAATCAATACCAGCAATCATGTTTGGTAAGATTTAATATAATTTTATTTTAATCTTAGGTAAGTAAATCAATGAATCTTGGATAAGCTAAATAGTTGAAAGTACCAGACGAATAAGCCGATCTGAATAGAATACAAAATCATGTTTTGATAAATCACGATCTCGAATCAGTGTATGCATACCTCTTATCTGCAACATGGGTCTCCAGGATGAGCATAACTAGAACTCTAGTCATGAAAGATAAATAAATTTAAACTTAATCACAGGGAATGGAAGCAACTGTTAAGAATACTCCTTTTCCTCTATGTTGATATGAACGACCTATTTTCACCTGTGCTCTAGTGTTTACACAGTAGTTTTGTTGTTATTGTTGTTTGTCCCCTGATTTACAGTTATGTGATGAGCCATTGTCTCAGAAGCAGAAACCACAATAATGTCATTGTGATAACCATGAAAGGTACCCTCAATCTCTAGTTAGTTGTAGCTCAACCTTACATGATGCTATTATCTGTATTGATCCAAGATGTTGCCTTCTCCTTGGTCATAATTTTCCCCATTCAGAAGTTAGTCTAGATCACTATCATTGATAATAAGCATCAGGAGGATTTCGGGTTGTCACCCATGAAAACGATGGCCACTGGTTCAACCCACCCCCACACACAAAAAACCCACTGTTGCTCAGTGTAGGCAA